>VDFB02205743.1:0-18044 GCA_007258455.2 Sequoia sempervirens
TTGATGAATTAGCAAGTTGATTAAATAAATAAATATGTTTTTACTAAATTCACAAACTAATAAATATTGGATTCAAATATGTGGCATACCAACTACTGCAGAAATATAAAGTTTGTTGTATCTTGCTGCCTCATAATTCAAATTATCACTGCCTTATAATTCTAATTTCTTACTGCCTTCTTATCCAAATCAGATTTCCATGCCTTTCTCCTCCTCATTCTCCAAGAGGGGGTCTGCCTTATATAGTCAATATGGGACGAAAAGTCACAACCGATATTAAAGATTACATCTTTAGAGACATCTCCTCTTAGTCAACGTTGCCCATTCACTAACCATTGTTTGTTGAGTAGATGATTTTGAAGATAATTATAGTAAGGCATCCTGATGAGTAGTTTGAGCAGTGTGCTTCCCCGTGGTGTTGATAGAATTAATTAATGTTGATTATTTATGGAGATATGGTATTTTAATTATTATTAAAGTGATTACTTTAATAATAATTAAATTATAAAGTGATTATCTAAAGGGGACTTTATTATTAAAGGTGATATAAGGGTTAAATGGAAATTAATAAACTAATCTATTTAACGATGCTTTATTAATTTATTATATTAAATGGGAGACATAAGAACTTTATTAAAAAGGGATTTAAATGACTTTTAAAGTATACTTTATAATATAAGTTAAGTGTTATTTTTAAAAGGGAGATATAAGTGATTATTAAAGTAAGCTTTATTTTATTAAGTTGTGCACCAAAAAGGGAGGGAAAAGTAAATGAAATGAAAGTAAAATTAAATAAAATGAGAGTCAAATGCAAATTGAAGATTATAAAAGGGCATTTGAAGTTCATTTTATTGATTCTACACTTTGAAAATTGAAGAGTTTTGGTTGTGGAAGAAAACAAGGGTTTTCAGCTACAGACTGATCTTGGAGAACATAGCTCTCTCAGATTGTGCGTTCTACAGGCATGAAATAGCACCCAAGGTTTGCGTCTTCAGGTGGCTTCATTCAGCAGTCACAATTGTGCTTACAGAAAAGAATCAAAATAAGGGTTTGAAGTTTTCATTGTAACGCCCCGTTGCGCAAGCCCCAAAGGACAACTATTAACGCACAATTTTTTTTTTTTTAAACATATAAAGTATGTATATTAATGTATATAATTCATCTAATAGATTACAAGTTAATCTCCTAAGTCCTTTGGGGTACACGAGGTAACATTACGCATACTAACCCATAATGAAACGATAATAAACAAAATTCTGAAATGTATAATATAAACCATCATAATGCTAACATTAAAGCATTCACAAGTGATAAACCTATATGACAAGATTAAATCAATACAATAACCATACACACATATGTCATAATCATGGGATTGCAATAAACATATTTCCACAGATACAACACGAACAATAAATGATATTCACAATCATAGATCAAGAAAGAATTACATAGTATGATTACACATTACATCAGCTTCTAGTACATCTCATTGAATAAATACATAAGTTTATATCATAAAACTTCCCAACACAAGTGTAAGTAATACATCAATACCAAGGTACAACAGTAGTACAAAGTATACATCTGGTAACAAGGTGAACTCTGGATCATGCTGTATCGGAAAAACACTGCACATCTGCTGATAGGGGACCCCACAAGGTGCGTAGCACGTTCCACACGACCACCCCCGTGCTAGTAGTAAACAAGGAAGAATCCTCGACCAAGTTCATCCAAACAGAATACCAACAAGACTCAACTCCAAACAAGAGAGACATGAAAACACAAAGGAAAAACACAACATCAACAGAACACTTCCAGAGGCCTGCAAAATAACAAATCAAGGGAATGCTAGGGGAGAGTGTCATCGCACAGTCCTAACATGGGTTATCCTGGCTGCCTTCCTCTAGGCGCCGGCCCCTAACTATGGTTATCCTGGCTGCCTCTCTAAGCGTTGGCCCCATAGGGTGACTCATGCAGAACCATTAACCTCTCATGAGGACGAGGCAACAATCTTCCCAACCACGGCCTTTTTAGTCCACCCTTAGTCTGCGAAAGCCCTAACGGGTGAACGAGGCATCATTACTTATCTTGTTAATGTTAATTCTACCCATACCCCCTAATTCATTTAATTAAGTTATCACTTATTACACTAACTTTTACGTGGGTTATCCTGGCCGCCCCTTTGTGCGTCGGCACCCACAAAGAGCCACTCTCCCTAAAAACCCAAACCGCAAACCAAAGCTCCAAGGGGTTGTACCATTACAAAGAAGTACTGAATCTCAAACAGAAATACATGCGAGGCACAATCATCTCGCTAACATCCATATACGTAGATACTCATGAAATCAGGTACAACCCAAGCATAAACTTAGAATCACAATTACAACCAAAGTATAGTCAAGTACTAAATCAAAAGACAACAAAATAAACAACTTCCCATGCCTCTAGAAGCCTGACAAAATAACCTCAACTCCTACAGCAGATAAAACTACCTTGAGGGTTCCCACATATCCATAAACCGACTCAAGCAAAAACAACAATTGACCCAGGGAAGATTAAAGAGTTAAACAATTACACGACTTCAAGATTCAGTTAAAAGCACGAGTTTTCAATAACTCA
This sequence comes from Sequoia sempervirens, assembly GCA_007258455.2. Classification (NCBI taxonomy): domain Eukaryota; kingdom Viridiplantae; phylum Streptophyta; class Pinopsida; order Cupressales; family Cupressaceae; genus Sequoia; species Sequoia sempervirens. Next base: position 2,623 of record VDFB02205743.1, read on the forward strand.
ACAAACACATTTTAAAATAACTTATTACATGATTTCATCCTTGAAATATAAACAATCAATTTACCCAATATAACTAATTTTGATAAAAATCATTCAATTCGATTTATTAAAACAATGTTTGTTTTCAAATATATATATATATATATATATATATACATACATACACATTTTTATGCATATATATATATATATACATACATACACATTTTTATGCATATATATATATATATAAATTTAAATGATTTAAAAAAAAACAATAATAAAAAAAATTAAATTAAAATAAAATAACGCACCATGCCATTTTAGGAGGCTGCAAGCCCCTCCCCATATAGAGCCACTGACCAACCCGGGGCTCTTGTGGTGGCCCAGCATTTAGTGTGCAGTAGGTTCTGTCATAACAACCCCAAACCACACGGTGGGGGCTTGGGGGTTGGGGTGCGGCATGCACTCACAACCTTGAAATACATTTCTTTCTTTTTTTTTTAGAAATATTTTTTTTTTTAAAATAACACAACAATAATAACAGATATATATATCTATATATATATATATATTTTAAACAGACCAAAACTTTGATCTGGCTCTTTTATGAAGGTTAAAATCTAGCTTTCACAGAGCTAATATACTGACATATATATATATATATATATATATATATATATATTTACCCGAACATAATTTACAAATATATATATATATATTCTAATAAATGACAATCCCACTCTTAGAAAATATACAAATCAAACACATATATATGTTTGTTTTCTCCTTAACACAGAATGTAATTCTATGGATAACTTCATCTTTGAAGCAAGAATCCAATCTTCACAGCCACAAATGAATAACTTTCTCCAAAAATAAACACAAATCTTTCCCAAAAGGATATACGAATTTCTTCAAAAACAAAATGTACAATCAGCAGAAAGGACTGGGGAGAACAGATTGAAACAAGGATTTGCATTCAGCCACGCGAGAGAATCAAAGCATTTCAAGAAAATTCAAACCCTTTCAGTTTTCAAACAACATAATCTTTCAAGAAAACACAACTATTTAACTACAAATGTCAAAACATATTGAACCTCGGGCTCGTCATGCAAACCTAGAAAAACTAAAATCTATCCCTTGGTGTTTTTCCAGGATGAGGATACGGAAAACACCTCGAAAGAAGGTCCAAGATCCGATATTCAAACGGCTATGGAAAATCAGACTTCAATATGATTATTCCAAATGCTCTATGCCTGCGGACTCAGAGACCATGGTTGAAGCTCTAAGGAGACTTCGACGAGAAAGAAAGAAGTGGACACCTTCCAGTAAGGAAGTCGTTAAAGCAGCCATCCTTGCTGAATTGAAAACAAACTAGGCAACCTTTGCATGCAACTCTTGATCTCACATGTATCCCGTATCAAAGAGACTTACCCTTATTTGTTTAGTGACTTCCAGGAGTAAGCCATGTTCTAGGGGGGGAGGGTGTAATACCCCTCGTGTTGCTGATACTTTCTAGATACTCTTTTGTGTTGAGTTTTATACTTGGGTTTGTGATGGTAATTATTTCACCGATTTGATTTATGTGGATTTACAGTTTAGTTTGGTTGGATGCACTTGATACTACTTATGTTGATTCATGATATATGATTTGATATTGCGTATGATGTTTTATGATATATTATGTGGTGTTCGTACTATCTAGATATGTTATTGCTTTTATTAATATTATGTTGTGATGTTATGGTTTTATGCTTGTTTATAGATATGGATTATGATGTGTATGCTAGTGGGTCTTGGTGAAAGGACAAAGTAGCATCACTCATTCTCGAGTGCCCTACTACGCCGCGACTACCTTTCACAATGTATCTGTATTAGAAATTTATATGTACTTGACGTTGTTTTCATGCAGGATGCAGGTACTGGACATTGACTCCACCTGCTTGACAGGTCTGAGCGTGTCCCATAAACCCAATAGGCATGAAGTTGAAAAGGAGTTTATAAGGAAGTGTTCCCGTCCAAGTTGTCATCCCCGTTGTTGTGTCTAATGGTGTCATTGTCCACAATTTGGTCTTCGTTTTGCAGGGTATTGTGTTATTCATTGATTTTAATCTTTGTTTTATGTGTTGTTAATTAATTTTTATTCTTGATATTTCTTGGTAGATTATTAATGTTATTTAATTGATATAATTAGATAGTTAGGTAAATGTTGTTAAGTTAATTGTTAAATTTAAATTTATTAAGTTTTTAAAGGTTGTTAAATTAAATGTTGTTTATTTAATTAAAAGGATAAATAAATAAATTAAATAAATAATATTGTTGATAATTATAAATTATCTTTTGTAAAATGAAATAATATAATTTAATGATTTTTATCAAGTTGAGGATAAATATTAAATAAAGAGATTTTTAATTAATTTGTGTGTGATAATTATGAGCTTTAAATCAAATAAAAATAAAAACAAAAGATTTCATTGAAATGGGGAGAAAAAAAAAAGGACGAATGCATGTTTAGTTTATTTTCGAAAATTAGAAAAGCAGTGGAAACTTGCTTCTTTAATGAATTTTTGTTTTTGAAAAGGAAAAGAGTTTTCTTTTTAATTAATTGAAAAAGAGGAGAAGTTTTCAAAAATGAGAATTTTTGGGTGAAGAAAATTTGTCTGCAAAAGTATTATGCTTCTTTGGTCTTTCTCTAAAAAAGTTATTCAAAATTGAGTTTCAATGAGGAAATTGGGAAAAACTTGTTGAGGAAGGAGAAAGATTATGAGGCTGATTCGAAAGAGGAAAGAGGAGTCTGCCATGCATGACACTCCATTCGCAAGCATAGGACTCCAGGTTCTTTTATTGTTATCTATTTTAATTCTGTTTGAAAATTGAACGTTTAAATCCGTATATGTTTTGACATTTGTAGTTAAATAGTTGTGTTTTCTTGAAAGATTATGCTGTTTGAAAACTAAAAGGGTTTGAATTTTTTTGAAATGCTTTGATTCTCTTGCGTGGTTGAATGCAAATCCTTGTTTCAATCTGTTCTCCCCAGTCCTTTCTGCTGATTGTACATTTTGTTTTTGAAGAAATTCGTATATCCTTCTGAGGAAGATTTGTGTTTATTTTTGGAGAAAGTTATTCATTTGTGGCTATGAAGATTGGATTCTTGCTTCAAAGATGAAGTTATCCATAGAATTACATTATGTGTTAAGGAGAAAATAAACATATATATGTGTTTGATCTGTATATTTTCTGAGAGTGGGATTGTCATTTATTAGAAAATATATGTATATATATTTGTAAATTATGTTTGGGTTAAAATATATATATATATATATGTCAGTATATTAGCTCTGTGAAAGCTAGATTTTAACCTTGAGAAAAAAGCCAGATCAAAGTTTTGGTCTGTTTAAAATATAAATATATATATATTTTTATATTTATATTTATATATGTTATTATTGTTGTGTTATTTAAAAAAAAAAAAGAAATGTATTTGGGTTGGGAGGGAGTCACGTTACCCAGAGTATCAAAAGCCCCCTCTTGCCCTCGTTATTTTTATTTTAATTTAATTTTTTTTTTTTTTTTTTTCAAATCATTTAAAATTTTAACCATATATATATATATAAGAGTTATATTATTAATTAAAATGTATGGAGATTTTGAGAATGCTGAATATATAATATATATACATATATATACATATATATATATATCTATATATATATATATATACATAGAAATGTATATATATATATATATATATATAGAAATGTGTATATATATATATGTATATATATATATATATATATACTTAATGATGCCAAACATGGAAAATCATCTTATGATGTTAATTGCAATGCTTGATGTGATTGGCTAAATTGAAAACAAACATTTTTTAATAAATCGAATTGAATGATTTTTATCAAAATTAGTTATATTGGGTAAATTGATTGTTTATATTTCATGGATGAAATCCTATAATAAGTTATTTTAAAATGTGTTTGTTGAGTTATCGAAAACTCGTGCTTTTAACTAAATCTTGAAGTCATGTAATTGTTTAACTCTTTAATCTTCCTTGGGTCAATTGTTGTTTTTGCTTGAGTCGGTTTATGGATATGTGGGAACCCTCAAGGTAGTTTTATCTGATGTAGGAGTTGAGGTTATTTGGTTTCAGGCTTCCAGAGGCGTGGGAAGTTGTTTATTTTGTTGTCTTTTGATTTGGTACTTGACTATACTTTGGTTGTAATTGTGATTCTGAGTTTATGCTTGGGTTGTACCTAATGTCATGAGTATCTACGTATATGGATGTTAGCGAGATGGTTGTGCCTCACGTGTATTTCTATTTGAGATTCAATACTTCTTTGTAATGGTACAACCCCTTAGAGCTTTGGTTTGTGGTTTGGGTTTCTAGGGAGAGTGGCTCTTCATGAGTGTCGGCGCACAAAGGGGCGGCCAGAATAACCCACATAAGAGTTAGTGTAATAAGTGATAACTTAATTAAATAAATTAGGGGGTATGGGTAGAATTAACATTAAAAAGATAAGTAATGATGCCTCGTTCACCCGTTAGGGCTTTCGCAGACTAAGGGTGGACTGAGAAGGCCGTGGTTGGCAAGATCGTTGCCTCGTCTCAATGAGAGGTTAACAGTTCTGCACGAGTCACCTTATGGGGTCGACGCCTAGAGAGGCAACCAGGATAACCATAGATGGGGGTTGGCGCCTAGAGGAAGGCAGCCAGGATAACCCATGTTAGGATTGTGCGATGACACTCTCCCCTAGCATTCCCTTGATTTGTTATTTTGCAAGTCTCCGGAAGTGTTCTGTTGATGTTGTGTTTTTCCTTTGTGTTTTCATGTCTCTCTTGTTTGGAGTTGAGTCTTGTTGGTATTCTGTTTGGATGAACTTGGTCGAAGATCCTTCCTTGTTTACTCCTAGCATGGGGGTGGTCGGGTGGAACGTGCTACACGCCTCGTTGGGTCCCCTGTCAGCAGATGTGCAGTATTTTTCAGATACAGCATGATCCAGAGTTCACCTTGTTACCAGATGTATACTTTGCAATATTGTTGTACCTTGGTATTGATGTATTACTTCCACTTGTGTTGGGAAGTCTTATGATGTAAACTTATGTATTTATTCAATGAGATGTACTAGAAGCTAATGTAATGTGTAATCATACTATGTAATTCTTTCTTGATCTATGATTGTGAATATCGTTTATTGTTCGTGTTGTATCTGTGGAAATATGTTTATTGCAATCCCATGATTATGACATATGTGTGTATGGTTATTGTATTGATTTAATCTTGTCATACGGGTTTATCACTTGTGAATGTTTTAATGTTAGCGTTATGATGGTTTATATTATACATTTCAGAATTTTGTTTATTATCGTTTCGTTATGGGTTAGTATGTGTAATGTTACCTCATGTACCCCAAAGGAATTAGGAGATTAACTTATAATCTATTAGATGAATTATATACATTAATATACATACTTTATATGTTTAAGAAAAAGAAAAAATTGTGCCATACATGTGATGTATTAGTTTCCTTTGAGGTTACGTGGCGGGGCGTTACATTCACCATCATCTCTGAATTTAATGTGCATATTTATATTCACATTCTGAGATTATTGTTCTTGCTTTCTGCTGTATATTGCTTTTGAGGACGTGGGACTCCTAGAACCCTAGGCGTCCATTTATTTGAGAAAAGATTATTCAGTTACAGGACATTATTGCCAAAACATGAGACTACAGGAAAAGGGACGGACTCTATTTGAATCGTATTGACCTTTAATGAGGTTGTAGACAGGATTCCAATACATAGTATTTGCTGTTGTTGATGATTAGTCTGTTCTGAGTGCTAAATCAGACCTGGACGTATGACTGTTATTGTTCGAGATGCACATCTTATTTTGCTGCTATTGTTATCTGAGTTGCACATGTATTGCTGGGAGTCTATGCTCTTCATAAGAGGCTGGTCGGATGCATTTCCAGGCCATATACAGCCCCAGAAAAGTTCGCTGTCATAACAGACCCATATGTGGAGTTACAGGTTGAACGCTGGCATCAGATTTAGAGTATTTCACCACTGCAGTTGCCGTTATTGAGTTTCTGATTGAAGCGATTGAACCAGGTTTGAAAGTAAATCGAATACTTCTAATAGTACCTTTTGTTATATGCAAAATGCTGAAATCATATTGCTGTATATGTTGTTCAAACTGAGGCAGTCAACCAATCTGTTCTGTAACTTACAATGCTGCTATATTGATATCAAATACTATGTGAATTGCTGATGATATTCTGAGTATGAAATAATTATATATGCTCAAATCAATTCTGCTGTTATGATTTGATATGTTGCAATGAGAGTAGTTAATTTTCTGAGTGATATGATCATCTTATAAATCATTTGAATCTGAAAGAAAACTCATTCAGTAAAGTGGACAATTGTTTGACAAAATGTCCCTCATGTAAAACTGGAAAATTAATCAAGCAAATTTGAAAGTCAAAACTCAGATCAGGGTGGGACATCTCACATTATCATAATTGTTGTAATCCAGATGTATGAGAGCTGGAATTATGATGTAATTATGGATCTGTCATTGTTGCAAATTTGTAATCATAACGAATTACATGTTCAATCAGCATACTATATTTGTTGCTTTCAATTTGATTACAATCTACAAACAGGAATTCTTTATCAGTACTTATTTAGATCAATACAGAAAATAAATTTGGGGTTAGTCTAAATCTGTTGAGTAATCCTTCTCAAAGGGAAAATTCCCTAAGATATTTAAGCAGGGATATTTCAAAGGAAAACTGTGTAGGTCTGTAAAATTGGTCAAATTTATAGGGTCTAATATATAGGTCCTAGCTTTCTTGCATTATGTTTTGAGGATTGTAGACTAGTGACTGTGATTATGTTATTAAGAGTTCCTTTGAAATGGTTGGTCTATGCTCTTCATCAAAAGGATGTAACTGGAAAGTTTGAACAAACCAATACATCCTACTAAATTGATCTGACTCATGGGGAAATACTCCTTTTTATTATGAATATGTATACTTCTGACTATTTTTCAAAACTAAAATCTTCATAACTAAGTGAAACTTTTATAGTAGAATTAAGAAATTATAGCTAAGAAAGCTTCATATAACAGAAAACAACATTCTTATGTGTTTTATTTCTTCGTTACCTTTGAAACATAATTGAAAATGCATGGATAGCAGAAAACAAATCCTGACACAGCAATCAGTGTGGGATTAGTACGTCTCCGTGAACATAGTGGACAGACTGTCCTATCAGGTGGTAATGGAATACCATTCTCTGCAACCTAACATTGAAATAAAAATTAAAAAGCATTCTGAATAAGTTAAACAAACATATAAAATACAAAAAGAGGTTTGCAATAAACTGTATCCAACAGTAGTAATTGTAAATGAAAATGCATTAAATAGGAATTATTATGCTCACCTTTGGCTGTGGGGGTGGTGGAGGTGGAGGATACACAGTTGGAGATGAGAACCTCTCTTCTGCAGATTGGTACCACCATTCCATCATCTACAAAAATGAAAACGAAATACACAAATCAGAGATTTCATATAGACCAACTCAAGGGAGTTAGAGAAAAGGAACAAACCTTGAATTGAGGTGGTTAAAGAAGATTCAAGATGTAGTGTGAAGATAATAAATAGAAGATTGAATCAAAGGATGATCAAACATATCTTCTAGTTTACTATTACTAGAAATCCAGTTCCTGTTGATTGCTTTCATTAAATTCATGAATGATTTCCTGCTGTATGTAATATGCAGCCCTGATTGCCTTTGTTTTTTTCTGTTTTGATGAATGTTTTGTGATATATTTGCAATGTTTGATACAACAATTTAATGCAGCAAAATGGAAGATATTGCAAATAAATTTTCAACTCAAAAACTAAACATTACATGGGGAATACACAGCTGAAAATTCCAAATTTTTATATCAGCTTAGATACTCGGTATTTTCACAAAATATCGACAGCACAATTCATAAAATATACCCTATTATCTAAAACAACAATACCCAGAAAATCTAGGAGTTACAAATCAACAACTCACAAATAAGATATGCCTTGAAACCCTTTGAAAATGGATGTCCGCTGCAAGTAACACCTCCAATGGAGGAAATGATGCCAGCACAGTGCTCACACCTATCAATATATGCCTTTCAAACTTCATGCCAAACCTTTGAAAACACCCATGACACTCAACAATATATATATATTTGTCCAACTTCCCAAGTAGTGACAATCTTCCTTTAAATCCCACGACCTATATATATATAAGGTATATACAAGTATATAGGTATATATATATATATATATATATATATATATATATATATTTAGGTATATACCTATATACCAGTATATACCTTATATAGATATACATATTATTTGTCCAAATACGGCGTTGGCGACAGTCTTGAATTCGATCCACACACGGTATATTTGTGACTGATCTAATGATACAGGCTCATGAATATAGGTGGATGGCGTGGCTATAAAATTGATGCAATAGTTGCAATGCAAAATCCTCCGTCCGCGTCCAGATCAGCAAGTAAATCCTCCCAATTCAATCAATATATCTTCCAATTTCTTGTTGATTCCTTCGAACCCTGAATATTAAATCTCTCCTATAAATCGGTGAAGCATGAGCACAACTTTTGAATGAAGTTGTCCACAAGCTAGCTTGGGAGATCTTTCACTCCTGCACCAAGTTGTTCTTCGTGAGGGATTTTGTCCTCAAAAAGCCAAGTGTTTCCAAACTCTCCAATCTCCTGCAAAACCCTTAACAAAATAATCTTCTCAACAATGAATGAATGTGCAAATGAGCTCCAAATGGCTTTTTATAACTCCCACGCCCTAATTTGCATTTGAGTTATATTTCATTTAATTTACTTTTTTTCGCCTTATAACTCCCTTTTTAATTTGCACTTAGCTTTATATTATAAAGTGCACTTAAAAATATTTATATCCCACTTTTAATAAAGTCCTTAAATATATTATAATAACATATAAAGTTAATTAATTTAAATTAACTTTATAATTAACGTTATTAATATTAAATACATAGGACCGTTGAATACCAAAATGTCTCCAAGATATAAATATGCCATCACACCAAATATGTTATTTCTGCCTTAAATTTGTGCATACAGGTGATTTACTACTAAATAAATGCGAAATTATAAACCGAATCATAGTTTATACTCGAATGGAGTACTAAATGGCTTCAGAAATTACATTTCAGGAAAAGCTGGGAAAAACTAAAGCAAATGCACTAAAATAAATGCACAAACAGAAGCTAAAAGTAGGGAAAATTTCCTCAGCAGAATCATTTTTTTGCAAAATTCAATTACAAAATGCATCAAATGGGTCTAAAAACCATGAGGGAGTGTTTTATATTAAATTTCATAGTTCAATACATTTGGATTACAAAATGGCATCATTATACGAGGCTACATAGTGAAACTGCTAATAACTCTAATAACTAATGAATTTATGATGACTGTATTTGAAAATCACTGTATGGATCAATGTCATCCAAATCAATGAGCTCATCTGACAATTCCTACACCTTTTTTGTGCGAAGCCGAAGGTTATATTGAACAAAAACAAGATCATTGAGGCGTTGATATCATGGCGAAATTGCAAATAATAATATCATTTTTCTACATCATATTTAATATTTATTATTATTTTAAAAACTAAATTCCTTATATTATTTTATTATAATATATTAATAATATTATAATATCATGGCAAATAATAATATAAAACGATAGTATTATTTGCCATGATATTATTATATATTAATAATATTATAAAATCATGGCAAATAATAATATAAAATGATAGTATTATAAATTATTTGCCATGATATTATTATAAATTAAAATTATAATACAATAATATATGGAATTTGGTTTTAAAAAAATAATAATTAATCAATATTAAATATGATGTAGAAAAGTGAAAACATTTTATGAATATTAAAAATTAAGACCCATAATATTATTATAAATTTATAATAAAATAATGTATGAAAATGAAATTTTAATTTTAGAATAATAATAAAATATTATATTGATGTAGTCTTGTAGAAACGAAAACGAATTAATATTTTTATTATTTTATACATAGACATTTAGAAGCATATGTATAAAATAATAAAAATATTAAATTTTTGAAACTTTGTAGTTTTGAACTAGCATCGCTGGATTAAATCGAAGCACTGGAATGCACTAAATCTAAAGTATTTGAAAAAAATAAAAAATGAAGAGCACGGTCACCGATCTGGAGAACAAAGGGATTTTAACTAACTTCAAATCGGCGGAAGTCGCGCCAAATCGCGCCGATAAAGCCCTTAATACCTGGAGTTAATACAATCAACATCACCGGATCGCAAGAAAACAAGATCGGTGGTAGCAACTAGCAAAAGCAGTTTAATCGCGCGAAGCCAGCGTCAAAATCACGGTAAACCGCGTGTAAAAAAGGCCTGCGAAAATAAAAGCGTGTTGAGGAGAAAAGCGAACAGGGTTTTGTGGAGTTACTACTGCGATTGATCAAGAGATTACGCGGCGATTACTCGGAACAAACCAGGGAAAAAAACGGCTAGGGTTTCCTACGAGTAAAAGTCAAGATTACTCGCCCAGCCAAAAAAATGGAGATTACTCGTCTGCTCGGCGAGTAATCGCCGATTATGAATACAGAGGACGAAATGTCCATATGACTTACTAAAAATGGTAAGTACGGTTAAAATGATTGAATAGCTTCTGCCAACTCCCTGGTAAACACTGGGCTGGAAAAAACATTGACTAAGCTCAAAAAAGTCGGACTGCACAAGTCTGCAACGCCCTCAAAGGGCCCCCTAACCACCCTATTAGTCCATGGGGACCAAGTGATGGACTAACCACTGCGACTGACCGCTGCCTAGGAAAAAGGGGGCATTACACTGTACAAAGTTTGCAATGGTCCTCATGTAAAGCAAGTTGCAATAATCATAAAATGACCAATAACAATGTACCAATTATTAGGTAATAAAGGTAGCAACTCCTTGAAATTCTAGAACCAAATGTCTAGACACTTCCAAGTGATAGCAAGAAACATCTTGCTATTTCTAAGCCTAATTGCTTGGATTCCTTACCATAACATTTTTCTCTGCACATTAAACCTTAAGAGCATTTTCCAAAGGAAATTTCTTAACGATAGAGGATTAATTTAGAGTTCAACTGATAAAGAAAACATAGATAAGAATATGAAGTCAGCCACCAAAATTCATCACCTTATTGCTTCCAATTCCATGGACAAAGTGGAGGTGACTAATCATTTGTTAGAAAACATTATAACTAAAAACAGTTTCCTTTCAATTGAAATGATTGGACGAATTGGCTACCAAAGGCATTATGGACCTATAGAAGACAACAACTGAGTTCACACCTTATGAATTTGAGTATGGAAAGAAGGAAATTCTCCAATTGAATTCAAAATCAAAACATTGAGAGCAACACAAGAGCTAGGCACAGATCTCTTGAAAGCAGAAAGCAACGCATTGAGCAGCCAAAAGCTTTGGATGAGATATGACATCAAGCTCTATTCCATACCAAAAAATCATCCAACATCAGCATCCTCTGTGGAATGATTGCATCAACAAGAAGAAGCTTTGTCAGCCAAGAGATTGGGCACTTCTAAATAATTCACAGTTCAGATTTCAAAGGGAAACTCTGCACTCAATGGTTAGGTCCCTAAAAGGTTGTGACCATCTTCAACAATTAAGTTGCCAAGTTACGTATTATGGATCCAGCAAGAAGGTCTCTTATGGTAAATGGACATCACCTCAAACTCTATAAAAAATCATGAATTAAGGAGGAATTTCTCACAAAAATGACAACTCAAGAGGACCACAAGGTTCTTGATGCCATCCCTTTGTTGTGAACTTAAGGCCCCTAACCTCCCGTTATTTCATAGAAAAAAAAAATTAAAAGCAAGATCAAAATTTTGTAATATCCCACCCCTAATGGGATATTTAATTCAGGATTTTGCCTGTCTGTGTTTTCCTTTTTTTTTTGGTTTTATATTTATTTATTTTTGTGTGTTTTTGCCAAGAATGCAAGAAATGCATATAATTGCAAAATAAAGAAATACTTAAGCAAATATTTTAATCTATCAACTCAAATTTTATTGTTGCCTTAGAAAATGTATGAACATCATACCCGTATTACAAGTATGCAATATTGAAGGTCTGAAAATGTTTAAACCAGCAAACTGGAAGCTTGCAAAACTGAACGCTGCTCCTCATAACCTCATGATCAAAACCTCGAAATTGATGCACAACTGTTCTTCTATCTTGGACGCCACAAATGGATGAATTTGCGGGTGTAATGCCTAGGCATTTGACCCTAGGACTCCCACGTGCCAATTGAGATGTACGGCCAGCTATGAAATGGTACGGCCTCCTTTGATTTCCCACGTGCCAGCAATAAATGATGATCAGCAATAACGTTCTGCAACTTATTTCTGATCTACTCAATAAGCCTCTGAAAGACTCTAAATAATAATCTCCAATCAGCACAATTGTAGCTCCTGAATAAAGCTACCTGTAGAGCAATCCTTGGGTGATATTGCACACCTGTAAATCACTAAATCAAAGAGAATTCTCGTTCTCCAAGATTGATTTTCTGCTTGAAACCCTCGGTTTTCTTCTACGGCAAGAAGCTCAAGTAATTTGTCAAATGTGAATGAATTCTTTCCTGTAAATTGATGAAGCACAAGCACAATCCCTAAACTGGAATTGTCTGCAAGCTGGCTTGGGAGATCTCTCACTTCTGTACCAAGTTGTTCTTCCTAAGGGATTTCATCCTCAAAAAACAATGGCTTTCAACCAGCAAACCCTTGTTGAACCTCTTCACCCAATTTCTCCAAAACAAGAATAATAATCATGAATCAATAAAATGAACTTCAAATACCCTTTTATAATTCTCAACTTCACCTCAAATTCACATTTATATTTCATTTCATTCAATTTACTTTTTAATTTTGGTGCACAACTTTATAATATAAAGTATACTTTAAAAGTCACTTATATCTCCCCTTTTAAAATAACACTTTGACTTATATTATAAAGTATACTTTAAAATCACTTATATCCCCTTTATAATAAAGTCCCTTTTTAAAATATTTTAATAATGCATAAAGTTAAATTATTTAATTTAACTTTATTATTTGACATTATTAATATTAAATGCATAGGACCAATATTAACCAATATAACTCCAAGATATAATTATGCCACCATGCCAAATATAGAAACTCTGCCAACTGGCCATACCAATGACTTACTATAAATAGTAAGTATGAGCAACATATTCAAGTGACTTACTAAAAATAGTAAGTGTGGGTCAAAGTGTCCAGAATGGCCTCCGGAAGGCACACCACAAATAAATTGGGACATTGAGTTGAAGAGTACTGAAATTGTTGATGTTGTAGCTTCGGGCTACATACTTCCGCCTTGTTGTTGATCAATAAATTTCATATAGCCTAACGGCTATTCATTTATTGCATTTATTGAAGTGAAGAGGCGCTTCACTTGACAAAGTATTATATTTCATTTTTGGGCCGACTCTCCTTGTAATTCGCACCATTATTTGTAAATACAATTCCATATAGTGGCCAACCTTGTTCATGAAGAGGTGCAACCTCTTCCTCACCTTGTATATATATGAGTTCACTTCATTCATTCAAGGCATCGATTTACACATTCATCCATTCCTTCTTTCTCAAGTGCGAATTCTTATAGAATTGCGAATACTTAGAGAAGTGTGAACTGTTCAAGAGCAGATTGAAGACTATAAGGAGGTTGTTATATCATCATAAAAGGAGTTGTATTATCCTCTAGATATTGCATCACATTGGTGTTGTATTTGGCCTCATTATCAGCCTCATTGTAAAAGAGATCATTGTTTTACATTCAATATATAAGTGATATATTGTTGCTGGGTTTTTCTCCCTCAAGTGGAGGGTTTTCCCAGGGTATATGTTGTGTCTATTTGTCCAAAATTTGAATTAAATTTCTGCTTTTTATATCTGATCATAAAACTATCATGGTATTAGGGCGGGTTCAAGCAAGATCGTGATCAGATTTCTATAGCAGCACTATCATCCACTCTTATTCTCATTTCTTTTTGCATCTATCCGATCGTCAAAGATGGTGAACGGGCTCAAGATCGAAGATAGGCTTGAGGGTGCTTCAAACTTCACCTCTTGGAAGTTTAGAGTAATGCTTGCATTGGAAGAAAATGAGATTGTTGAGTTCGTGGAGGGCGAAATTCCCGAACCTTTCGATGAAAATGAGAAGTCTCAAGGGAGAAAGAATTGCACTAACGCGAAGAAGATTTTGGTAGACTCCGTGAAGGACCACCTTGTGCCAATCATCTCCAAGTTGAAGACTGCAAGGGAAATGTTCAAGACTTTGGAAGAAATGTATGAGATCAACAATACAAGCCGAGCTCTTCCATTAAGGCAACAACTTCATCATATCAAGATGGCAAAAGGAGAATCCGTCATCTCATTTTTCATGAAGATTACCGAGTTGAGAAATCAACTCTCTACCATTGGGCATATGCTAGATGATAAGGATTTGGTTATGTTCGCGCTTAATGGTCTTCCTCAATCTTGGGAGCCATTTATCCAAAGTATCAGTGGAAGATCAAAACTTCCTAAATTTGATCACTTGAGGCAGATTGCATCCAAGAAGAATCAAGATTGGCTGCAAGAGGCAATGGACAAAGTTCTACAAATGAAGACATTCATGTTCTTGCCGCTCAATCTTCGAGGAAGAAAGGAATAGAGATACAGGATCAGATGGTGCCCCTGCATCTAAGAAGAAGAAGAAACTATCCCACATACAATGCTTTAGATGTGACAAATTTGGTCACTATGCAAAAGATTGTCCAACTAGACCTAAGCAGCAGGCTTCAATTGCAGATGTGGGTGAGATCTCTCCTCAGAAGGATTCAAGTGGTTTTCTATTCTATTCTGCCTTATCAAGCAATGTTCCTACGGATAACAACACTTGGTTAATTGATAGTGGTACCTCATGCCACATCACGGGTTTTAGAGAACATCTATCTGATTTGGTGGAAAGAGATTCAAGTGTTCAAGTCATAATTGGAGATGATGCATGTTATTCTATGAAAGGTGTTGGGACCTCCACTCTTCACTTAGATTTAGGCATCTCCTTGCAATTGAGTGATGTACTATTTGTACCAGGCATCAAGCAGAACGTTGTCTCTATTTCAGCCTTGGAGGACAAGAGATATCAAGTTGCATTCTCCGAAGGTAAAGTCCTTGCATGGCCGAAGAACTCAAGCATCAAGACTGCCCGAGTGATTGGAGTTCGACATGAGTCTCTACA
>VDFB02205744.1:0-16097 GCA_007258455.2 Sequoia sempervirens
TACCTGATGGGGAAAGGTAGATTGAGGAAAGTGAGAGGTAATTATAAGATGGTCATAGAGATTAATTGGAATAAATTTTACATATGGTTTTATGTATATTGTACTTATTTAATTTTTAATCTTCAATATACATCAATTATAAATTAAGGTCGTATACTATAGTATTTAACTAATTATATGTCGTTTGTGAATTTCAATTTTTTTGATATAGTTGGTCGAGAGTGGGATGCACTACATTTGTACGTCGCAAACAATCTTGATTGGATGATGGTATGGATTGAACGATGTCAACAATCTGGTCGCACATTAACATGGGAAGGTGTGGCTTCATTGGTTAAAGAAGCTCATCGTAATGGAAATTCCAATGTTACACAAAGGGAAATTGATTTAGCATATGGTTTAAGAGATAAATAGGTACGCATAAATATATTAATCACCCATATTATTTAATTATTTTCAAGTATATTGATGTATATATATGTTGAGATTGTTTTTTTTGCATACATTTGGCCAAGAATAAATATGTTTATCAACTGATGATATTGCAATAATTTTTACATGTTTGACATAGTACAGGTGAAACACCACAAGGATATGTGGTGCAATGGTCATATATTTCAAATCAAAATGTTGGATGACATGAAGAAAACTTGTGATTTTGGTATAACTACAGTCTTTCAAGTGACTAATGTTTCATCTAGAAGCGACATACATCCAGAAGTCTCAGAAAATCGATACGATGGGTTTTGGATGATATACTGAAGGTGTGACTTTAAAGTCCTTCAGATTAGTATGTTCTTCATCTATGGTACATATTACGATTGAATGAGAATGATCTAAAATGTTATTGAACATGATAATGGATTTACCATGGTTAATACAAGGTTGATTGAGGGAGCTGGAAATGAGCCTATGTTCTTCCAAGCCAATGTGAGCAGGTATTTTACTCAGAGGTTCCAGGTAAACCAGGTTGGTCATTTGTTGTTAGACATGATCCAAGAGGAAGGCTGGTAAAGTATAATGTGGTGGAAGAAGAAGATACCGAAGAACTAGAAGATGATGTAGATGATGATTAGAATCAACAGCTAGTTGATGATGTCTCTAGCGAAGATGTCGAAGTGGAGGAACTAGATCATGATGATGTAGGAGTTAATGTTCATGAACATGATATATGTGTGGATGATGACATTATTGAAACTGATATCGATGACGATAATGATGATATGACCAATCCTTACAATGTCGAATCTGGATCAGATGATACAGACAAAGACTTGGATGAAGAAGATCAGTGACATTGAAATGTATAAGTTATGCGATTATATTATCTATTTGATATTAATTTCTTCATAGAATTATATTTGACTTATGTGGTTACATAATTAATTCATGATGTTTTTAATTTTTATGCCATTACATAATTAATTTAATGATGTACTTTTTAATGTTTGAAAGGTCAAAAAATTAAAGCATTTCAAGAGTGATGTTAACAACCTTGAAATTAGTGTGTTTTATGTTTCATGTGATTATAAAAGATAAAAAAGTTAGTTGTAGAGGTGGTTGTTCAGTGGTTGACGTGTATGTTGGTTCTTTTTACAATGTAACCAGGTTTGTCTTCTAATCTACCTATGGAATTTCCAATTCCAATCGAAGGTAGCTCGAAGGACCTGGACCAACTGATGAGGACTTTAAAATCCTCCTACACTTTGGGCTCTGCAAGACCCGGGAGGGTGATTTGTTAATGTGTTTACAACCTCTGCACCATTATTATAAACAAAATTAACAATAGTTGATGATCTCACTTAATAGCTCAACACGATAAGATAATATCAACTAGAATTGGTTGTTCATAGACAATATCAACTATCTGGAGTGTGAGATAACTAAACACAATCCATTGTATAAGATAGTCAATGATTTGCAATTTGTAGCAAGCTCTAGGCAAAGACAAACAAATGCTGAACTACACTAATAATTACAACTTAGATTAGTGCCATATATCCATTGTAGGAGTCAAATTCATAAGCATCTAGAGGTTTATAACAGATTTAATACATCACATATAAAAGATCCACGGCTTAATATTGCATTACAATTCGCCGATATGCATTCTAACCCAAGACTACTTGTAAAATCCTTATACAACACATATCCGACATATTGCATTCAGCATTTGGTTAAATTCCTTGGGGCCAAATTCAAAATAGAAGAATCACTTACACACCACAACAATGAGATAGATAAAACAACCCTTAGTTATTTTATTCAAAGTTCAGATATGTATGCACAATGGAGAGACATGAGCTCAAATTTTTCATTTCAACTCAAATGCTAGTACTGTTATACAACATTAAATCTCTATGAACTCAAAACCTATTATAATGACTCAAAACCTAAATTGCATTTCTCTAAAACCATCAGACTTTACAATTCGCTTTGCAACTTCACCTAGACTCGACAAAAAATATCTAACTTGCTAAACCATACTTTTGGCCTTGAAATCCTTCTTATAGAAAATGAAGGAGCAAACAAGCACTGAGCTAGAAAGTACACCTGTCACCAATCAATTGGAGCACCTGGTGATATTCCAAAATTTGTTACAACAACCAGCACCTTGAAAAATATTCTTGTTCATCATATCAGCTGAGGAATGTTGATGCAAAAAACCACAAGAAAACCGCACCAAGAAAGCCATCAACACAAAACTGGAACCGTTGCAACCCTAACATCTGATCTACCACCTATTAGTAGTTCACTCCTTTTACTCCTCCTCATTCAAATATTTAGTTACCAAATTCTAGTACTCATCATCAGTCAACCAGTCAAAATTAATTACCTCATCCACCTTGGTATTATAAGGTGTGTATTTTACCGCTACCTGACTCTTATCCCTTTCAAAAGATTCCAAAAATGAGCTGGTACTAATGATTTTTTCCATACAGCTCACCAACAAATCATAGTCTAACTCATCACAAATTGAATTGATTTGATCATTGATGGCCTCACTTGCTTAAGCCTACCATTGTTGAAATGGCCTGATTTTCCCCTGCTCATCAATTATATCAGGTAACAATGTGTTACCCCAATTATTGAAATTCTTCACCAACTCCCTAATCTTCCTACTCAAGTCATCTGGTAAGGTCTGAAAACCTTGGAATGATTTTACTAACACATGAGTAGGCTTTAATGATTGGTACCTATTATTTATATCAAACCTTGAGGCCTTATACATGATATCCAGATCACTAGCCCTAGGGATCCAATTTTCAATTATTGGTATCGCTACTTCCTGATTCCTATCAATATTCTTTATTGTTGCTAACAACAAAGAATATAAAGAATGTATAGATAGAAATTTACTATCAACCTTTTCATTTAAATGTCTCAAAACAGTAGTAACAATTTCCTTTTCCCTTAAGAGATATCCCTCCTCACTTTTCTTTAATGATGCCTGCAATTCATCAATTTTGTGCAAGAGCTTCTTCTTTGTAGGATCGACAGAGCACTATGTTTCTTATTCAACTTACTATAAAGAAAGGGTGAGGATAGGATTCTGACTGGGAGATCTTGGTGTGGAAACAATTGGAGAAGCAAGAGGCACTGACCTTGCTATGGAAGGTAATGTACTGGTTCCTGGAGCACTTGATGTCTCCCCAATCTGCTTATACCTAAACCTCTCCACTTCAGTTTGCAACTCAACATTTTTCTACTACATCTTGTTGTACTCCTCAATCAAAAGGTTATATTTTTCCATTAAGCTCTTCCTTTCAGCTTCCTCCCTTTCAAGAGTCTTTTGGGCCAATTTGGCCACATTCACAGTAAAATTAGTGGCCTCAGTGGTTGAGGTCTCTGAAGCTCTCTTTATTATCAATATTCCCTTGAAATTTGGATTAATATCAAAAACATCTAGTTTTCTCCCTTGTGGGGCCAATGCCAAAATTTCCAAAGTTTCATATTCCTCACTGAAAGTAGAGTTTTGCAATGCTGCCTTGACCTCTTCTTCAGAGTCTTGAAATGGATTCTTAGACTTCATAATAGCATTAAAGGCTACTGCATCTGCAATGTCCCATTCAGGAAAAATTAATACACCAGCTTGACTCACTAGTTTTCTTCCTTCTTCAAGAGTGATGTTCTTGAATTCTTCCATTAATTCAACTTTTACCTCCTCATCATTCTCTTAGTCTGACCTGTCAGTCCTTAGTTCTCTTCTCTGCCTACATTTATCTTGATACTCTTCAAACTTCATCCTCCATACCAATTGCAATAATACATGAGTTTTTACAAATGTATTGTCATCTAGAAACTCCTTACATGCCTCCATTCTTGCATCGTGTACACTTTTACCTTTCATATCTAAATCAGATAAACTAATTCAGCTGGCCTAGGAGGGGAAGGCATACCAACTTCCATGTCTTGATCAGTAACAATAATCTCATCCATCAAATCCTCTTGTGGTTGATCAATTATTTGCCTCTTAGGGCTTCACTCGGATGGTGGTGATGAGGGATTTTCTTCCGGTGATGATTCTAAATCAATAATTTTGATTTCCCTAGGCACTTTGAATTTTGGACTTGGTTGTGGATGCACTTTCATAATCTGTTTTCTTTTTCTGTCCACTTCTTCTTCATCACTGCTACTATCCTTTTT
Organism: Sequoia sempervirens; assembly: GCA_007258455.2. Lineage (NCBI taxonomy): Eukaryota > Viridiplantae > Streptophyta > Pinopsida > Cupressales > Cupressaceae > Sequoia > Sequoia sempervirens. The sequence continues at coordinate 4,648 of VDFB02205744.1, forward strand.
CCTCCTGTAAATGGGCCACCTTTCCGTAGGCTGGTATGTTGGCCTTGTTTCAATTGGCCTGGCACCTTGCTCTTGTACACCCAGACTCAATTCTAAAATTATCTTTTTTGTCCTCAATGTTCCCATAATTTCCTTGAAGTTTCCCATCAGAAAATCAATTTTCTTATGGTGGGGATTGAACTCCAACAATGGATCATATTTCAGATCCATTTTGTGCACAAAATCTAGTAGCTTACCATAAGCTATCCATTTCTCCTTGTTCAACTCCTATCTATTCAAATCAAATTCATTTCTAATCAAGTCTTCAGGAAAATTGAACTCATGCACAAATTTTCTAGCTTTTATTCTTTATCTGAAAAGAGCAAAGAAACCCTCAGAATCATGCTGCCGCTTTGGTCCACACCTCAAATGGTAATCATTAAAGAAATTATCAAAACGTGTCCAGAATCCCTTTGAAAATACAAAATCAGACACCATTGTATAATCTGGGAAAAATGTTCCCTTACCCCTTCCAGTGAGGTTGTCCTCATGAATACAACCTATCTACCACATAACTTCTGTAAATCCCACTCTTGGTTGCACATTGTATGGCAGTATATGAGGGGCTCACTGAAAACCATATACTCTCAAGACAGTGCTGATTGGGTATGGGATAATGTCACCCGAGTTATGGTAAACCTTCAATTTTGGCTTCCTCTCCTTTGGCCTAAGGAAATCATGTAATTCCTTAGGGATCCTAGGTATATTCACCATTAATCTAGCCCTTAATCTGGAAGCAAAATAAATATCAAATTGCACATAATTAGTGCTTTCCTTATTACAAGATAAATCTGTAGCCCATATTTGTACTGGCAATCTTTCTCCATCAAGTGATTTCCTTAATTTTATCCTCTCAAAGAAAAAGTTAGCATTCTTAAACAAAAACATATGCATTAGCATAGAATACCAAAATAATTGAGTGTTGGTATCATTATTTTGCAGCTTTGATAGCCCTTCAGGCATCCTCTCAGCCAAGAAAGAAGCGAAGTCATAGGTCACAGAGAAGTTAGGGTGTTGTATTTGCACCCCCATGAACATATAAGCAATGGGCATTACCGTACCAGGACTGAAACCCAAAATCTGACATAAAGAATAGAAAGTGGCCAGGAAATGGTTTGCAAAACAATTTAATTTGAAAGGTTCCTGGTCACTAGGGCTGATATGAAATTTTGAACCTCCTACCCTAGCTAGATGAGGTGGAAGCAACCTTGCTCTAAAAAGAGATTTCAGCTTTGCATACTCCTACTTCATTTCCTCAAGGTTGATAGGAAGCAAGTCTTCACTCAGTTCACTCAATTCAAAAATATGTTGGACCTCTTCTTTGTTAATGCTCAATAGAACGTTTCCATCACTGTCCCTGATTATCCATGTAATAGGGTCATATCTTGTAGCCACTGTCCTAAGCAGGTCTACATTAGGGAATACATTTGGTACCACTAGCTTCCCCATATCATACATCTATCCATTTGAAAAAGGGTGAGGAAAATTCCTCTGTCTGTACCACAATCTGAACAATTCCAAGCCAGTGAGGGGAACTCGAGCATTGGCAATGTTGGAGCAATTATACACTAACCCTTCCCCCAGGATTTTCCCTCGCATTAGGACCAATCCCTTCCTCCTATCATTTGTTGACAAGGGAAATTGATCTAGGAAATCATCATACAGGTTTCGTTTCAAATATTCAGTCTGGCCAGAATGTTGCTTGGATGGTGCCATCTCAAACAAACTAGGGCTTATTTATAACATTATAATTCAGATAGCTAGGACAAAGCACTACAATTTCTCACAACTATAAATAAACTATAGCCCTAACACATTCATCAACAAGCTCATAGGACATCTAGCTAATCCTTTCCCAAATTCAAATGCAAAATGTCTGGGAGGCACAGAAAATAAACTCACGACTTTGTTCTCAGAACTCCCAAATTCTAGCTGTAGAAACTCGCAATTCTACCATCGGCTCTGAAACTGCTCCGCGAAATAGTTAAATGCTTTGTGATACAGACCAAGCAGGAAAATTGATTTTATTGTTGATCAAATTACGCTAGCAAGTGTCTCATCCGCCATTAAAGCTCAATTTCACATTGCACGAACGGCTCCAACCATATTTGATGCAAATTTGAATTTGAGCTGTCGATTCTTCAGCTTGATTAAATCATCGACGACCACCTTCAAAACAAGCTAACACAATTTCCAACACGGTGATAAGGGGCCCAACTTACCATACACTATGAAGGAAGTCCACGTGGCGGTTGCTCGTGATATCACAATCCTAAAACTTTTGATCGCGTGATGGCAGACAACTGTTGATCCTGAGCATCAATGATCTTGTTCCTTTAACACAGTCACCAGCCATGTCGTTAACCTTTGAGAAACTTTTCCAGTGAGATTATAACATATCCATCGATTTAGAACATTTGTGCCTCGAGAACACTTTAGTAATCCGCCCCTTAATACATTTAAAGCCAGCTAGTGTTTCCTTTACTCTTTAGGCTTCATCGGATGAGACATGTGGCGCCCGCTTGTGATTTCACAATCAACCCAAGTAGCATCGCGGGATGGCAGGGAATAGCTCAGATCAAATGGAAGTTGGTCAGAAATAGCGCAAATTTGATCCCCCAGATAGGACACATGGTATCCGCCCGTGATTTCGCGATCCTTCAATTCCCGATCACGGGATGGCGAGCACCATTGATATCTGCAGGAAATAGATCAACGAAAACACTAAATCAACCCTTGCAAAATAAAACATTCATTAAAAGGAGAAGTGGGCATTAATAGGTGGACGACAAACAACAACATAAGTTGTTTTTTAAAAGATGAAACACAAAGCCAACCGAGACTTAGGAAATAAAACCCTGCGGAGGAAATAAAGTATTAAAATCAACGTTGGGTTTTAATTTTAATCTGGTGATGTAAGCCTAAGCCATTAACCCCAATGGTCATGTCACCGACAGTTTAGCCAAAGCCTTTCATTAAATACTAACCGTGCAATGTGTAGGTTTTTCAAATTCGAAGATATGGGAGAAGATCTCAATCGTACCCCACCAACTCATAGACCTAAGGTGTCGCCCTATTATTTGGCGTGAGGTCAGCAAAAGGTAGATGTGTGTCCTATATGGAATGTGGGGCCCAATCTCCACTATTGAGCTCATAACCCATGGTTTTAGATCGACAACCAAGATCAAAAGTTAATGTAAATCTTTGTTGTTCCCTGCTAGCTCGCAGGAGGAAGATGAAGGTTGGTTAAAAGCTGTGAGGTCAACGAGATTGCGATGTGTAGCTCTAGCCGTTCAGTTTGCAAAGTGCATAGGACCTGCTGACATGGTAGTTGGTTTCTGAGATGGATTAATGTTATTGGTCATGAGGAAGGTGAATGATGCTTCGTTGGATGTCAAACCGAGTTAGCCCGAGATAAACCGTTTGATCTGCCAACTCTTCAGGAGATCAACGGGCAATATTCAAAGTTGGAAAATGGCACATGGTGGTCGTTTTATTGTACAACTGGTGAAGCATTAATGAATTATTCCTTGCTTGTGCAGTCACGTCGATCTCAATCTGTGTGAAGATGTTGTTGTTGGCAATCATGAAGGGTGATCCTTGGATTCTCATGCAGCTCTAGTTAAATGGTGATAGTACATACGCCGCCAAATTGGCATGTTTGCACATGCATTTTTACTAAGCATTGATGAAGGTTGCCATTACCTCACACAATAAATACAAGAGGAATTAACTGCTAATAGTGTCATTCTTGTAGAAGTTAGAGCACTTTGTGGGCTAAGTCTAATCAAGTTTGAGTGCTTGTCTGAGAAGAGAAAATGAGTAATTCAGTAAGGAGGTATGTTCGTTTGAGCTCACAAAAGCTCAGTCCTGCTATTCATGAAGGTGCTTTGGTTGACAAGCCCAGGATTGTGCCCACTAGATGCAGTAGAAGGTTGCAATTCTAGGACATTGCTGCTCAACTGGTAGATGAAAAAGGAAAGAAATCGGCGGTGTGCTCTATTACTAGTGTCAGTAGGAAAATAAGGTATGGGCATGGCTCCTTTGGATTCCAACACTCGCCCATTGACCTTACGAGCAACACTTTTGATGATGTAACCAAGACCGACTCTGACTACTATCGGTATTTACCTCACTTCAATCACGGTCTTCCCTCTGATGAGGAAGTGATATATGTGGTGCCATTGGCTGTTAAAACCCCAAGTGGATAGACTAGAACCTTATTGGGCAAGGACAAGAAAGAAGAGGAGGCTGAGGGTCTACCGTATTGGGCAACAACTAGAAGCGGGTGTGTATATCAAGGTCTGAGTGTTGGTAAGGGTAGGGTGGCAGGTAAATAAGAAGTTGTTGTGGTGCCTTCGTGGCAATTTGGTTGCCTGGTTTTTTTGCGTGGATAGCGACAAGGGGATTTTGATGACAATTTGTGTTCCCTTTTCTTTTAGCTTTCCCCAGTTCGTGCGCCACTATGTTTTGCAGATTCAACGTGTGGGAAGTTTTGAAATGAAATTCAAATGCAATGGAGATTTTGTTCAAATGAAAATTTGTGGTGAAATTGCATTTGAGCCTGAAGCTTGTTGCTCCCTCGTCATATAAAAGGGAATTCAAGGCTCATTTGTAGGGAGAGAACTGATGAAAGCTCTAGCTAGGTTTTGAGTTGAATATATGGGTAGAATGATAACTATGGTGCCATTGGTTGTTAAAACCCCAAGCAGACGGAATAGAATAGATAGCCTATTTTGAGTTTTGGATGAATATATGCAAATTATCTTAAATTGTATGTAAATATGACTTATAAGCATGAATAAACGTATAATTCTAATATATTTTCTCTCCTTATGTGGATTTGAGTGAATTTTGAATGAAATGTTAATGATGTTGTCATTCTTCTTTTGAGAATTTATTCAATTGTGTGTCTATGTTTTTGCTTTGATTCAAGAAAATCAATTAAATGCTTAAATGGAGTCATAAGTTTACAATTATTTACAAAGGATTTGATAATTAGTAATATATCAGAGAATTGAGCTCCATAATGCAAGGTATTATATGAGTAGTCCATTCTATTAAATTCTTGGGTCTAGGCTACGCTGCTTGATGATAGGTAGCTTCAAATATTTAGCCAGTGAAGAATAAAAGAATAATATGTAAATGGGTCACTCACTCACTCCCTCTATCTCTCTCTCCTTAACCCTAAACCCTTAACCCTTAAACTCTAAACCCTTAATATTAGGTGTGTATTAAAAACATTATAAAAGTATAAATTTTTGGAGTTCTATTAGGAATTGAATGATAAATGACAATGAATGGGAAAATCTAAAGACTTTAATATTTTCAACTAAAATTTATTTCAATTAGGATTAGTGTTCACTTGGCATTTAGGTTTAGGGGTTCAATGAATATTCAATTTGGGTTAGGATTGAGATGAGGTTGGGGGTTTAATTAAGGTTATGAATTTAATAAGAGTTCAAATAGGGTCAAGGTTAAAGGTTGGGTTGGGGTTAAAGGTTCAATTAGGATAAGAATTAGTGTTAGGGTTAGGATTAAAGTTCAACTGTAGTTCAAAGTTAGGGTTATGGTACAATTAGGACTATTGTTCAATAAATGTTCAATTAGGGTTAATGCTTAATTAAGGTTAGTTTTAAAGTACAATTAGGGTTTGGGATTATGAATCAAGTAGGTTTGGGTTAGGGTTTGATTAGAGTTAGGTTTAGGGTTTAGTTAGAGTTAGGGTTAGGGTTAGGGGTAGAATTCAATTATGCTTAGTGGTCAATTGCAATTAGATTTAGTGTTCAATTAGGGTAAGGGTTAGAGTCCAAATAGGGTTAGGGTTTAACTAGGGTTAGGATTAGAATAGAATAAAGTTTTGTGTTTAATTATGATATCTAGAATTTAGTATAATTTTAGAAAATGAAATGATTTGGACACAAAGAAAAAAAATAGAAAAGTGATTTTATATAGATCTTATTTCTTAATTTATTCTAAAATTCTAATTAATAATTGTTTAATTAATATAAAATGAATATTTAATTTAATTTAATTTAATTGTATTAGATAATTAGTAAAACTAAATAGATAATAAATATTTTATGGATTTTAAAAATTAGAATTTAGTTTAATTTTATTTGTAATGTCAGACATTAAAATTTTAGATTGAAATACTTAATTGATTTTAAAATATATATAATTAATGTTCAATTTATAAACTAATATTAAGACATTAATAAATATAACCCGCACCATAATGTATTAAAGATGCATCAAAGTATTTATCATTCCTTCGGCTTCACCAGATGAGACATGTGGCGCCCACCCGTGATAGCGCAATCAATAAAGAACTCACAACTTTTGATCACGCGATGGCAGGCAACCGTGGATCTCAACCATCGTCAATCCTATTCATTCAACACAGTCGCCAGCCTTGTTATTAACCATCGAGCACCTTTCTACTGGGATTATAACATCTTCGTTGATTTAAAACACGTGCATCTTATAACTGCTTTAGTAACTTGCGACATAATGTATTAAAGACCCATCAAAGTATTTATCATTCCTTCGGCTTCATCGGATGAGACACATGGCGCTCACCCATGATATCATGATTAATTGGTGGGGTCATTGTGGGATGGTGGGGAACGGATAAGATCACACGATGATTGATCTACGGCCATGCGAACTTGTCCCTCTGCAAAATAAAAACATTTATTAGGGGAGAGAGCCCAGTAGTTGTGCGGGGTGCAAAATAAAAATATTTATTAGGGGAGAGGGCGCACTCAATCATGATGATAATACCCAATCTTACCACATATTTATACTATATATTGTAAATAAACAGTCCAAATGTAAATAAAGAAAGATATTTATACAATCCAAGAAAATAAGTTAAAATGTATTTAATAAAAAATTATATATCAATTTCTTTTTCTTTTTTAGATGAATTAAGAGTATGATTTAAAATATTTTAATTCAAATAAGCATAAATGATAAATTGAAATTAAGGAAAACTTGAATGTGTATTTTTAAAATTTTGAGGTTTTACCATATTTATATGTGAGGCCCGATCTAATAATGCAGATGAGAAAATGAATGTTAAAATATCATAGAAAAATAGGCATAGAATTATAGATGTAGAAGTAAAATTATATTTGCATATATTCATAAAATAAGATCTAATAAACAAAATATATGCAATTAAAAATAAAGGAAAATAATTCAACCCAAATTTAGATAAGAGATAATTAGATTAAAATGATAACTTTAAGGCTAGGGTTGGGGTTTGATTAGAGTTAGTGTTCGCTTAGGGTTATGATTAGAGTTATGAATCTACAATTAGGGTTCAATTAGGGTTATAGAATTCAGAGTTATGAATCTACAATTAGGAGTTCAATTAATGTTCATAGGGTTTCTTTCTTAGGAAGTTTATTGAATGGTAAGTGTATTTTATAAAATTAATATGTCAATAATTAGTTGTAGATAATACTACATGTGATTTTTCATATAGTATTAAATTGTAGATTAAAATTGATAATAGATTTCCTTCCTTCTTTTGCATTGTAAGCTACCATAATATATGGCCTTAAAATCCTATTCATATTTTGAGTTTTTCTAAACTATACAACACGACATCCAACAAAAAAAATTGTTATGCATTTTTCCAAGCACAAATCCTTAAAATTCTTAATGTGTTGTAGGTTAATTCTTTATTGCAATAAATAAATACACACTAATATATATATTATGGATTTGAGGGAAAATATTAAAATATTTATATATATAGAAAAATTTAAATGCAAGGGATTCAAGTACATACCTTTGCTTTTGTTAGTGTTGATGAAGATACAAATCTTGATGAAGTGCCAAATTTGATGACATGATATAAAAAACTGGAATATCTTTGCTCTATGTGGCACTTGAAATTTTGTACAAAACTATAACTAACTCTACATCAAATTTGTGACTTTGGACCTATTTTGCATCAATAAATATGAGCTTTGACACATGCCTCCTAATCTAGCATGCAATATGTACTTAAATGCTCAAAATAGTTGGGAGTAGTGTTGAGATTGGTGGATCTTTAGGAAGGTCCAATGCTTCACCTTTGTATCTCTCCCTATAGATAGAGGTAGAGATGAATATAGAATGAGAGAGGAAAAGGGATAAAAATAGATAGAGATATAGAGAGAGATAGAGGGAGAAATAAATATATAGAGAGATAGGGAGATAGAGTGGGGATATATATATATATAGAGAGAGAGAGAGTGAGAGAGAGATGGCAAGATAGAGATATAAGGAGATATAGAGAGAGGGGAGAGAGAGAGAGAGAGAGAGATAAGTAGAGAAAGACAAATAGAGATGGAGAGGGATCAATAGAAATAGGGGGAGATAGAGAGAGAGAGAAAGAGAGAGGGAGAGATAGATAAATGGGAAGAGAAAGACATAGATATAGAGATATATGGGAAGATAAAAGGACAAATAGGTTGAGATATGAAGATAGATAGGGGTATAGGGATGGATCAAGAGATTAGGGAGAGATGGGGAGAGATAGAGAGAGGGAGGGAGAAAGGGAGAGAGATAAGTAGAGGAGGGAGAGATAGAAAATGGGGAAGAGGGAGATATATGTAGAGAGGGGGAGAGAGGGAGGCGAGAGGGGAAGTATTTTTAGTTTAAATTCTATAAAATATCAATAAATAATTATATAAATATTATAAGAATTATATAATTTGTATTTTTAAGAGTCCACACTATATTATTTTATTTTTTGAAAAATATGTAATTTTTAAACCATTTTCCTATATATATTTAGTATTAAGATTTTTACATCTTTTAACAATTCAATATATAATGCAAATAAAATATAGTTAATAATTTAATTAACTAGCATACCTATATTAATTAATAATATATGTAAAACATGCAAGAGTTATCTTTATCAAGATGCCTATTGACTTGAAAAAATGCTTACATTTTGCATGAATATGAATTTGGAAAGCAATCAATTTGATTTCATTATTGTTTGTGTCATTGTTTATCTCAATTCCCATATATAAGGGTACACATTCAAATTTGAAATCATACCAACTTGTCTATAACAACAATCAACCAAGAATAATAAATTTTAAAGCAGAAATGTTCATCAATCATTAGATTTATTATTGATAGGATCAAAGAAGTATATCATGACAAAATGGCATTAACTAACTTAGATATATCCACTATTTTTTTCAAATGTTTGAATACATTGTTAACATTATATACATTCAAGCATTCGAATGTTATGAAACCTATAGCTTTGCAATTGAGTCTAATAAAGCTTTTCTCTTAGATGAATAATCAAACTTTGTTGTTTTTATGACTGTGCATTTAATCCTTTGTTCATCATTATAAGTCTCTTTTTTCACTTGAAGTTTAAATATGTATCTGTTGAAAAGGACCTTTTGTATAATGTGTGAAAACTTAACATCATCTTATTTTTCATGCTTCAAAATGTTCAATTCTTTTGTTGTTACACCCATAATTTCTTCTGCCACTTCTTCAAAAGTTGTAATCCAAGTGAATGAAGTATGGTCTTGCACTTTGAATTGAAGTATATATTTATAATAATCACATTAGAGAGAGTTTATCACATCTTCCACAATACCCTTGACCATTTTTCATTGAGTGTTTACCTTCTTTTTGTAAGTGCCTATCATGATTTTCAAGGGGCATGTTGTATAAAAAATTTTCTACCTTAGTAGAATTAAAAGGTAGCTTTTATCACTATCCAATAAAGTTTACTAGAGTTGGCAAGGTCTCAATCCTGTATTTGTGGGATACTAGGGTTAGGAACAAATAGGGTTTAGGTTAGGGTTGGGGTTCAATTAGGGCTAGAGTTTAATTAGGGTTAGATTTCAATCAGGGCTAGAGTTTAATTAGGGTTAGGGTTAAGGTTAGGGTTTGGGCTAAATCAGGGTTAAGGTTCAATTAGGATAAGTGTTCACTTAGGGTTATTGTTAGGCTTAAGATTGGGGTTAATAGTAGGGTTGGGATTTAGATTGGGGTAGGATACCAAAAAATTGTTAAAAAGATAAGATAACATAAAATTATAAATGAAATTAATTATGATTAATTTCATAGTTAAAAAGATAACTCTATGGATCTTTAAATATACATATATAATAATCTATAAATCTTTATTTAAAAAAATATATATTATATTTTATAAACTTATACATTAAATTTTTTAATATTTAAGTTATACTAAAATCTAAGATGTTCAATATTGATTATTATTTTTAAATTAAAATATTGATTAAAGATATATAATTATATTTATAAGATTTGAATTCAATAATGAACTTAGAAAATATTAAATCAATCAAAATTGTTTCTATTATCCAAAATACTATATAAGTAAATTATAAACTATTATAATATAATATTTAAATTTTCTATTTCAAATGTTAAATAATTCTAATGTTAAATTTTTATAATTATAAACTTACCTTTTAATGATGTTAGTAAGTTTTTTAATTAAAATTAGTTTTTCAAGCATATATTAACATGCCTAGATATATTCACTAAAATCTATTATCTATTATTGATTATGTAATTTTGTATGTATAATATATTTAAAAATAAATAAAAATATATTTTTGAAAAAAAAATATATATTTAAAAAATTAAACAATATATTTTTTAAATTAGAAATATATTAGAAATATTTTGAATGTATTCAACTATCAAAATATGATTTTTTTTTTAATATACCATTAAAATCACTAGTTGCCTAATTTCTCCACTTTTGCTCATTTTTAATGAATTTCCCCCTAGCATTGTCAAATATTTCATTTTAAATGTTTTGCTTTGGAAGCAATGAAACATTTAAAATATATCACACAAAAATTTCCTCGGGCCCCACCTTATGCAGACCGCGTGGTAGCGGCCCATGATTCATGAAATCAGCAAAACACCATCGGGATGGCCGGGGAATGGCTCGGATCATAGGGCGGTTGATGAGCAGTCGCACAAATTTGATCCCCGAGGACATCATGTCCTTACAGCGATATCCGCCATCCTACAATTCCCGATCACGGGATGGCGGGCAACCGTTGATCTTGAAGGCATTTTGATAGATGGCAGCGTGAATTTCATCCTTCTGAAAAATAAAACATTCATTAAAGGGAAAGGGGACATTACTAGGTGGATGGAAAACGACATAGGTTTTTTTAAAACCGTTCAGCACAGGGCCAACCAGGACTTAGGAAAATAAAACCCGCGGACGAGATAAAATATTAAGACCAAAGGGACCAGGCCTAGATGGAATGATGGGGCATAAGATGTTTTTAAAAACTCTTCAAAAAGTACTTGTGAAATAGACCAAGGCATTAGGTAAACACAAGGGTTTAAGATGAGACAAAGCTAAGAAAACCCCAGCCAGA
>VDFB02205745.1:0-23337 GCA_007258455.2 Sequoia sempervirens
TGGGATTACATTGTCATAGCCCAAGTATGCTCTTGATCTTCTTTCACATTTTTGCATGACTAATTGTAAGCCTGCTCCGACTCCCTTTCTTTCAGGAGTCAAGCTTGAGGCTAAGTTCTCCACTCCATTTATTGATGCTACTTTGTATCGTCAACTTGTTGGAAGCCTCATCTATTTGACTCATACATGCCCTGACATCTCTTATGTGGTTGGCATGGTCTCTCACTTTATGTAGGAACCACATGAGCTTCATTGGAAAGCTGCCAAACGCATCTTGCACTACATCCAGCGTACTCATTAGCATGGGATTCATTATGCAAAAAGTGCACAACTTGACTTAGTAGGATATACCAACTTAGATTGGGCTAGTGATTCTGATGATCGTAAGTCCATCTATGACTACAAATTCCATCTGGGGTCAGGACTTGTTTCATGGTATTGCAAGAAGCAGCATGCCATTGCTCTTTCATCGATAGAGGTTGAGTATAGGGGATTGATATTTTCGCCACTGAGGCCATTTGGATTCAACACATTCTTTCTGAGTTTGGTTTTTCCATTCCACATCTGGAAGTCATTCTGTGTGACAATCAGAGTGTTATTGCAATCTCTAGGAATCTAGTCTAGCATCAAAGGACCAAGCACATTGAGATTCATATGCACTTTGTCAAGGAGTTGATTTAGGATTAGGTCATTGACTTGTGCTATTGTCTGGCAGTAAAGTAGGTTGCCGACATATTCACCAAACCCTTTATTGAGAGTAAGTACCATCAATTGCAAGCTCTCTTGGGGGTGAGGGATGTGTCAGGGGGAGTCACTTGAATTCTCCATTCTCTTTCATGGGGGGGACTTTTTCCTCATCTTGGGGTTTTTTCCCTTCTCCATTTGTACATTCATTTGTTTTCTTCTCTCTTTTGAGGGGGAGTTTTTCCCATGACGTTTTCTCCCTTTCCTTGCTTGTGAGAGATTGAATTGCATTGCACTTGTACATTGGTACCTAACATGGCCTAGTTTTTGGGACCCATCTTGCATCTTATCTTGCATGGTTAGCTTGAGTCTTCATTCCCTCAATTGCACTTAAGGGGGGGTGTTGGTGTAAATAAGTATTTTACTTATTACACTTTACTTAAGCTTACTTAGGGAATGCATATCATTATAGGTTGCACTTGTGACACCTAGTTATTTGCATCTTCCATCTAGGTTTTGTGCATATATTGTGAGGATATGGCACTTGGAGATTATTGTAGGAGAAATACCACTCTTTTTGGTGTGATCTAGTTATCACCCTTTTATCTCCACTTATTGTGGCATGATAATTCCACTTTAGGTGGGTGATCCACCTTTCATGGAATTATCTATTATTTCTTTCTACCTACCCTTGCACATGAATATGACACTTGTCTCATTCATGGCCCTTCCTTGATTCCTAGCTTGCCTTTATAAGCAAGCCTTGTACATACTTGCAATTGAACATATTCATGCATATTGAGAATACAATCATCATATTCTCTCTCTCTCTCTCTCTTTTGTGCTATCTTTGGTCTCTTGATCCTATTGTTGATTTTTATAAGTTCTTACAATTATGTTTGTGTTAGTAAGTGCTATTGGTGTCAACCTCTAGTGTTTCTTTGATAAGATTTTATTTGTAGATGTTGTCAGTTTAGCAATGATGAGGAAGTTCTAAAGATGATGAGTATGTGCCTCTGGTACTTGGTTTCCAAGTACTTTTGAGAAAATTTGAATAAAAGAGGAAAATAGTGTGTTACAAAGGTGTTCTGGTGTATAGTGTGGTGTTCTAATTTTTCTCCACATTTCTTCTATGTTGAATATCTGATTATGTCATTCAAATATGTTGGTTAGAGGTGTTCATAGGTATTATATCTAGAATTTCTTCATCTGGATCATTGTGTAGAAGAATTTGTGTTCACTAGTGTGTGAACTATTTTGTAGTGGTGTCTAGGAGAAATGGTTTTTCTCTACATCTCTCCATGTTTTAGTTTCTAGTCTTGTGGTTTTGGAAGTTTACTGATAATGACCATATCTACCTTCAGTTAAAGGTTTTTTTGGTTTGGTGCTTTAGAAGTTGGTTTCTTGAGTCACAGAGCATGGAAGGTTATTTGAGTGTAGTGGGTGTGTACATTCTCCAGATAAAATTTATTGCGAAGGAACTTGTTGGATTTTAGGGTATTTTTGGAATATTCTAGATTGTATTCAAAATGAGTCATCTTTGGATTTGAGGAAGCTTTTTCTTAAATATTAATGGTGTTTACACTAGTTCAACTGACCTTGGGTGTTTACACTAATTGTGGATTTTCTTCGATTATTGTGGAAGTGTCATGTGGTGTATATGTATTCTTTGGGTCTGAGTTAAGATGTGATGTGGTTCACTTTCATTCCTTTCCACCACAAGAATTTTAGTGTTGACCTAACTTGAATTTTCATGGTTAGGTGCATAACCAACCTTGGAGAATGTTTTCAAGGTTGAAGAAGGTTGAAGAAGGTTGAAGAAGGTGAATAAGTGTTGTGTTGATGAAAAAATAAGTGGAAAAGTGTGTGATGCGAATTGTAGAGTTGTGAAGTGAAATTTTGTGAAGTTCACTATGAGCTTAATGAGCTAGACCATTAGAAGTAGTGAGTAGAAGGTGTCTACAATATTTAGAAAGGTTGTGAATGTTTTGGTGATGTTGTGGTGGATCTTTTTTGTTGCATTGAGATGGATTTCTCAATGTAACATTCTTCTTTCTTCTTTTCTATAATGTGGCAATGAGCCCTTCTTTCTTTTGGGAAGTGAGCCCTTTATATTCGATTTTGCAATTACTTTATATTGTGAGCTAATCCTAATTGTGGTTTTTCCCTTCTTGGGCTTTCCACGTAAATTTGGTGTTCTATTATGTATTGTGTTGATGTGGATCAGTTTCTATTGTTTTCTTTCATCATTCTAATAGACTAAGGGTTAATTAAGTTGATGTGGATCTAAATATTTATGATGGTTTTGGATGTTTTAATTTGCAATTGATTCACTCCCCCCCTCTCAATTATCTTGTGTGCATTCAAAAATACTACTCATTTAAAAATAATAAGAACAATGCCCTTATCCATTCTATAGTGGTATTTTTAGATTATGTAGTAACATCAAGGGAGGGGTTGTAATTTTTATGTAGGAAGTTTCTACCTTATAGGATGAAGGTAGAAAAGATAAGGAGGTGTGATCTTGAAAGGTTCACCAATGATTAGAGAACTATTTCCAAACTAGCACCCTATTCACATGATTTTGACAATGTGGAGGGTCTAATTAGAACTACTCTAGAGAGGAGTTTGCAAAGAGGAGAACCTTATGGGAAAAATACAAATGGAAAAGAAAAAGAGGTAGGAAGATCCATCATTTGAAGGATCATTTTTGTATATTAAAGATCCTATAGTAAGAATGGTGACTATGTTCGATAATGCAAATGGACTACTACCAAATGTTCTTAGTATCCCATGAAGTAATTCTAATCCTTCTACTTCCTAGAGGGACGTGCCATAGATTTCTCAACATGTCACTCCATTGCAAAAAATATACCCCTCAATTGAACCTTAGTTGATTAACCTATTGGTCTAGATGATATTTTTGATGATGCAAGTATACTATAGGTAATGCATCTTCTACCCATTGTCACAATAGAGAGACTCACTGACGACAAATATCTTGTCATGGAATGCATACTAACTACATATTTGTTCAAGTAAAAGTTTAGTATTTCCTTGCACCTACAAATACATTACTTTTCTCTTAAGTTGTAATAGGATTCCATATACTAGAGCTTCATACTAAGCTACATTGTTTGTACAATGAAATTATAACCTAAAGGATGACAAGAAATTTTTTCCTTTTAGATTGATCAAATTTATTCCCACTCCACTCCCTTTCTTAGATTTGGATTTTTATAACCTTAAGATCCACATCTAGTTTATTTAAAATCAATGAATTTATCTTAAAAGTTTTTATTCAAATTTTAAGCATGCCTATCCTTTCTTAGGTCTAGGTTGCAAGTTCAAATGGCAATTTCTATTGTTTTTGAATTTGGGTCAAAGATGATTCTCATTGTTGGATTCCATATTTCTCCACCATACACAACAACCATTTAAAATTTACATAACACTCCTCAAGATACCTAGTTTCTCTAGAATGATTATGGTCTCATTCATATTGGCCTACTAGATCTCCTTTAGTGTATTCTAAAGAGTATTTTCCTAATGAATCAATTTATACCTTCCTTATATTTTCTAGTCTATATTTTAATAAATTTTAATATGATTGAGGTAAATTTCTATCTTGATTATGTGGATTCTCAAGAAAACTAATAATGATTGTAGTGATATCTTCATTTATAAACTCAATTTCCACTAAACTGGTATCATTTTATTTAGTCTAATTTATAGGAGTTTCCTCTAACTCAATTAAGACTTCTATAAATCTTCCTAATGATTCTAAAATTATTGAAATATACTAATATCTAAATCAAAATTATTTGCACTAATGTGTTATTTCTATAGAAGTATCTTCATTTGATTAAGGATTGATTTCAATATTTTTACTTACTTCCGTACCTAATCCTAATTCAACATCAAATGTTTTGGTTGTCATGGGAATGCTATTTATCAGGTAATAGTTTCCTTTTAAAACCTCCTCTTTCCTAAGAAATTTTTAGTTTTATATGGATTGAAAAGTGATTTTATTGTCTAATTCTAGGGCCTATTCATGAGAGAGTGAACAAGGAAACCTAAAAAATTAGAGTCAAGAACTTGTGATACTTTTGCATTAACCTTAGAGGATAGCGCAAAATGTTATTCATTGTGAATATAAAAGAATTAGGGAGTGACAAATCATGTTCCAAAATAGTATCTGTTTGCATGGTTTTATCATTTTTAAAAGTTTTTGAACGAGCTCATCTAGACGTTTGAGGAATGGTTACATTATTATCATTGTTAGAAATATGAAAATTAAGGATTTCATTGACCCTATATACCCCTAGTTTTATTTTTGTAAATGTAACTTTGGTGCACGAGCACCAAGGCCATCTTTGGAAAATAGAGGTCAAATATTAGATGCTTAGGTATTTTATGTCACTTTTGGTTTAAATAAGGTCCTTTGAGACCATTTAAATGTAATTAAGTTGGTTTGGTGTCTTTTTTGAGTCTTTTTGGCAAAAAGTGCAAATAGTGTAAAAATTGCAAAAATGCAACTTTGGGAAGATGAAATGTCATATATGTCCAAAAGTTGGTTTGAGTTAGTTTTGGTCATTGGGAGAAGATGTAAAATGTATATAAAGGCATTGTGAATGTTGTAAATGGGGTGTGGATGTAATATTTGAAAATTTGAATACCAAACAAACTAGTTTCCTGCATATTTGGCTATAATTTGTCTCTTTTAGACCCCTGTACGACCCGTATATGTCAATTTATTGTTTTGGATTGTATTTGAATATGTGCTAGGGTAAGTTAAATTTCATTTGCAATAGGTTCACCAACATTTGTGGATTTTAGAAGGTTTTTACTATGACTGCCTATGTACACACAATCATAGGGTTTTGAGGGTGTGAAAATGTAACTTTGAGCCATTCCACCCACTATTTTGGGTTGTAACTCAATGGGATGGCATATTTAGGTGTAGGAAGCTTGTGTATATGGCTGGTTTGAGCATGGAGCCTTTTTGGTGGGCTTTGGGATGATGCCCTAGGTGCATTTTTGGCAACTTGCAAGCAAATTAAGAGGTTTGGGTGTAGGTTTTGACCAAAGATTGTTGTGGCTGTCATTATGAAGGATTATTTAACTTGTGTAGAATGAATTGAGAGTGCCTAAAGTGTTGGTTTGGTCAGAGAAGTTGTAGACATGATTTTCAATAAACCCCCTTGAGACTAGGCAAAAATGAGGGTTTTATGGTTGGGTGAGTAAATGAAGGTTTGAGTGCCTCAAAGTTGTTGAATCCTCCTATTTAAATTCTTCCTAGAATAATTGAGTAGGTTTTGGGATCTGGTTGAGTGATTACAAGGTGGTTACTTTGTAAAAGTGGCCTAATTGGCCTATTAGGATAGTGTCGCAGTAGGGGTTTGAGGGTGATGGTCCAAAGTGACCTATGGAGCTTTTGATATAATTTTTACAAGAGGTTAAAGGAAATTTGAAATGATCATTGGTTTATGGGTTTCCATCAGTTTGAAGATTGAGGCCAAAATTCATCATGTGGAGTGCTACAATAGTGTAGTAGAGAATTGGTGAGTTGAATACCTAATTGAGGAATTGGTGATTGAAGATTGTTTGAACCTGATTTTTTTTATTATAATCAGTTTTCCTCCTTGTTTGCATCAATTGGTATTAGAGCATAGGGATTAGATCTCCATAAGTTGAAAGGTTGCAGATTGAAGATTAAAAGTTGCAAGGCAAGATTCCTTCAAAGGGGAATAATATGGCAAGAAAGATGCAAGAGATGGAAGATAAGACTAAGAGAGAGATTAGGAAGTTGAAGGAACTACAAGATAGGTTGGAGGAAAGAATGGAAAGTGTTGAAATAGGCCTGAAGAGAGGAATGGTTGTAGGTGATGAAAGTGACACTGAAGATGAAGATGAAGAGTATGAAGATGTAGATGAAGAGTTGGATCCAAAAGAACAAAAGATGGAAAGGCTACTGAAGGACATAACAAGGAACAAACACAAGGAAAAATTTGATTTTCCCATGTATGATGGTAATCTTGATGATGAAGCATTGTTAGATTGGATTGCGACATTAGATAACTTCTTTGAATATGAGGATGTTCCTGATGAAGAGAAGGTGAAGATAGAAAAAACCAAATTGAAGGGGCATGCACTTGTTTGGTGGGATTATGAACAAGTTGAAAGGAGAAGAAAAGGTAAGTCTAAGATTGTTTCATGGGATAAGATTGTAGCCAAATTAAAAGATAACTTTTTTACCAAGTGATTATGCAATTCAAATGTCTAAGAAGCTTTAAGATTTAAAACAAAGGGAAATGGATGTGAAAACTTACACTAATGAGTTTAATAAGTTGAGAATAAGAGCAGGACATATCATTGATGATGTACAAAAGGTGGCTAAGTATCTCAATGGAGTAAGGTTCAATATCCAAGATGAGTTGAGTTTGCACAATCCAAGGACAATTGAAGAATGCTACTAGATGGAAATAAGGGCCGAAGATAAACTCAAAAGACAGAAAGATAAACAAATAAGAGGTAGAGGCAGCACATCAAGAGGAAGGGGATCATATTCTACTTCAAGACAATCCAATGAAAGCCAAGGAGATGCAGATAAAGAACGAGGACAAATTGTTGAAGAACGTGGTTGATACAGAGGCTCTAGAGGTAGATTTGGAGGAGGTAGAGGTACAAACATATTTGATGGTAGGTTTTACAATTTTAGTGAGTTTGTACATCTAGCATACAAGTTATTTGAAAAGAAAGGCTCTAGATCAAGTGGTGGTGAGAGAAGAAGTGAAAGAAGGACTCAAATAGTGCATGAAGATTATTGTGAAAGTGTGAATTCTCCAAATGTAGTTGCTACTCTAGAAGTTGGGGACTCTTTGATGGTTAGAAGAGAACTCCTCAAGGAAAAAAAGGAGAAAGAACCAATGCAAAGAAGAGCTCTATTTATAACCACCTTTAAAACCAAGGGTAAGGTATGCAAAGTAGTTATAGATTTTGGTTCCACTGAAAAATATGGTCTCTAATGAAATGATAGAGAAGTTGAAGGTGTAGAAATTTCCTCATGAAAATCCTTATAATAAATCATGGTTGAATGACAACCAATCCATCTTGGTTAGTGAAAAAGCATTGATTGAATTTAGTATTGGTGGATACAAGGATAAAGTTGTTTGTGATGTTGTGCCAATGGATTGTTGTCATGCCTTGCTTGGGAGACCATGGCAATATGACAAACATACCATCTATAATTGTAGAAGCAATAGTTATATGATTGAGCATAATGGGAGTAGTTTTACACTCATTTGATTGCGAGGTGATGTGTATGATGAGTCCAAGATAGCAAGGGTGATCATGTTTGGAAAGAAGGAGTTTGTGAAGAAAAATGAAGAGGAGTCCAAGGAGGTTACAACCACTCCTATGCTAGAAGGAATTAATACAATGAGCTTGAAGAATGAAGTGAGTTTGGAAAGTAAAGAGGGTGGAATGAAGTTGGAAAGGAATGGTATTGAGGTAACAACCAAATATGATGATACATTGATAAGATTGCAAGGTTGGCATTAAAAGGTTTTGGTAGGGACAATGTTTTGTCATGTGATTCCACAAGAGGCTACTGGGTAGATTGGTTTTGTCAAAATAGAGGCTTATAAGTTTGATAAGACAAAGATTGTTGGGGCAAAGGATATGATCAAAAATTCTAGAGGCAAAGGTGTAGTGAATGAGAATGTTTGGCAAAGACAAATGGGTAAGGTTGAGTATGTTTCAGGGTTGGAAAAGATGATAGCCATGTCAAGTTAACAATGGTAAGTTTATAGACATGAGGGTCAGTCTAGCATCAGTGTCAAGATGAAAGGAAAGGAAAAGTTGGTAAGTGTGAGTATGTTACAAGGGTGAAGATGAAGATACTTCAATTTCAAATTGGAAGAGGTATGATAGCAGATAAAGGAGAAGGTTCCAGACCAATTCCACATAAGGAAAAGGATAGAAGATATGAGACATGCCAGGTTGTGAAGATGAGACAGTGTCAAAGTGAAGGAAAGATCAATAATGTAAAGAATGATGCAAGTTTTAAGTAATGGTTCAATGGATGGGATTCCCAGATGGAATAGCTTTCAGAAGACAAGGAGATGCTATGATCAAATTTATTCCAATACGATGTAATTCCCTAAGGGACTTGGAGTTGGTGAGAGTATGGTGCAGGGGCACCAAGACCATCTTTGGAAAATAGAGGTCATATATTAGATGCTTAGGTATTTTATGTCATTTTTGGTTTTAATAAGGTCCTTTGAGACCATTTAAATGTAATTAAGTTGGGTTGGTGTCATTTTTGAGTCTTTTTGGCAAAAAGTGCAAATAGTGTAAAAATTACAAAAATGTAACTTTAGGAAGATGAAAGGTCATATAAGTCCAAAAGTTGGTTTGAGTCAGTTTTGGTTGTTGGGAGAAGATGGAAAATGCATATAAAGGCATTGTGAACGTTGTAAATGGGGTGTGGATGTAAGATTTGAAATTTGAATACCAAACAAACTGGTTTCCTACATATTTGACTATAATTTGGCTTTTTTAGACCCCTATATGACCCGTACAGATCATTTTACTACTATGGATTGTATTTGAACATGTGCTAGGGTAAGTTAAATTTCATTTGCAATAGATTTGGCTTAATTTCACCAAAATTTGTGGATTTTAGAAGGTTTTTACTGTGGCTGCCTATGTACACACAGTCATAGGGTTTTGAGGGTGTGAAAATGTAACTTTGAGCCATTCCACCCACTGTTTTGGGTTGCAACTCAATGGGATGGCATATTTAGGTGTAGGAAGTTTGTGTATATGGCTAGTTTGAGTAGGGAGCCTTGTTGGTGGGATTTGGGATGATGCCCTAGGTGGGTTTTTGGCAACTTGCAAGTAAATTAAGAGGTTTGGGTGTAGGTTTTGACCAAAGATTGTTGTGGCTGGCCATATGAAGGATTATTTAACTTGTGCAAACTGAATTGAGAGTGCTTAAAGTGTTGGTTTGGTTAGAGAAGTTGTAGACATAGGATTTTCAATAAACCCCCTTGAGACTAGGCAAAAATGAGGTTTTTATGGTTGGGTGAGTAAATGAAGGTTTGAGTGCCTCAAAGTTGTTGAATCCTCCTATTTAAAGTCTTTCTAGAACAATTGAGTAGGTTTTGGGAGTTGGTTGAGTGATTGCAAGGTGGTTCCTTTGTACAAGTGGCCTATTAGGACAATGTTGTAGTAGGGGTTTGAGGGTGATGGTCCAAAGTGACCTATGGAGCTTTTGATATAAGTTTTACAAGAGGTTAAAGGGAATTTGAAATGATCATTGGTTTATGGGTTTCCATCATTGTTTGAATATTGAGGCCAAAATTCATCATGTGGAGTGCTATAAGAGTGCAATAGAGAATTGGTGGGTTGAATACTTAATTGAGGAATTGGTGATTGAAGATTGTTTGAACCTGAAAAAATTGTGATTATAATCGGTCTGCCTCCCTATTTGTATCAAACTTTATTGGGATGATTATACTAAATGATCATATGTTTGAGCCTTGGTTCACTATCAATTCTTATTTGATTCTAATTTCCTTTCCAAGGAAACTAACTTGGTGTGATAAATTAGTTACAAAATATTCATTCAAGATCTTTGATTGGTCTCTACTCAAGATAATTCTATATACTTTGAGGATATTAAATACATGAATGTCCATACATTGTTGTATTCACATATCTAATGTAAGTTGTAAATACACATCTTTTAACTCCCCAACTATCTTCACTATAGTTTTATCAAACTATATAAATTTCATTAATGTTATAATGGGTGTGAGTCCTATATTCTTAAACATTAAATATGGAATGGCATTCCCCAAATCTCTCAAATATACTATTAATTTATGTTGATTAGTTTTGAAGACTCTAAGGCTAAGGTGGAAAGATAGGGACTCCAATTTACCCTTATAAAAGATAGTAATTATGTCTAATATTGTAACTATTTTGTCTTTACTCTTTGATGTATCATTATTGTTATTTGATTTTCCTAACATGATTTAACCAAAGATTCTCTTTGAGAAGGAAATTTTTGAAAACATCAAATAATGCCATAGTTGATCTATTTTTCTTCAAATGTTTAACTAAATCATAGCTGTGCCATCTATCATAAATTGAGTCTCAATGTTTGTATATTTTTTAGTGGTAGATCCACTAGAGGGACCTGTAGGAGTTATGGGATTATTTTAGAATTATTAATAGGAAGAGAATTGTAGCATGGCTAGGGGGAATGAAGGTGGTTAGTGGGGACTTTTTTTTGTTTCTTAAAAAAATATTTGGTACTAACTTATTGTTGAACATTTTGAACATCATAACTCTCTTGAACATAATCATTCTCTTGTTTGTAGGGAAATTTAAATGTGTCTAAAACTATGTTTGACCTAATGTCACAACTATTATTTGATCCTAAGTTAATCGCCTATTTTCATTATCTTGGGTGATTCCCACCATATTTTTTTTATCTAAGATTAGTTCAATTCAAAATTAGTTGATGTATTATGTAATCTACACTAGTTTCTCATAAGGATCAAATAAACTAAATTGACAATATTAACATTTTCTATAGAATTCATTGCCCCTCCATTTTGGGGCTTGTATTCTACTATTGGTTGAATTGTCTCATGTTTGCAAACCCTTTTTTTTGGTTCTAAATCTTATAATTATTCAAGTTTTGATTCTAAGATAGGTTTAATTTTAGTTTGATTAATTTGTTACTAGCAAAGGAAAGGGTGTTCTTAAGAGCTTAATTTTTTTATATAAGGGAAGTTTTATCTAAAAATTAGTGAGAACTACTAGCTTGTTTGTGCTAAGAAGTAGTTTGAGCATTTACTTCTAGGAAAAAATTAGTATCTTTCTCATCAAAGTAGGAAGTCCTAGTGGGACTCACGAAAGAATTGGAAGTACAGACACTTGTCTAAAATAGGTTAATAAGGGGGTAGAAAAATATTGGCTCACTAGTTTGTGACATAATTCCATGGACTAGGTGTCTAGGTATTGTATTAGAAATGGTGTAATAGTTATCAAATACTAATTGATGGTAGGTAATTGATTGGGTATGTTTGGGTAACCTAATGTTGGTAAATACCGATTGGTTGCTCATGAAGAAAGATCAATCTCCCTTTGGAGTTCAATTACAATACTATAAGAATTAGATAGGTTATTGATATTTACTATATTTCTCTTCAATAAGTGCTAGTATAACGAGGAAGGATAAAAATATAGTTTGAATTGGTTGATAAAATAGTCCACCAACACTTGTCAATTAGTAATTGATTACACTAGAAAAATTTTAAATACTATTTTTATACAAAATATCCTAGTGAATAAGGAAATATACTATATGCAATGTCCTGATGTTGGATATTTGTTCCAATGCAAACATATTTAAATGTTTTGATATGCTCTTTTGCAATTTTTATTTCAAAATATATGAACTTATAGTATAATCTCTCAAGATTCCTAGGTAACTCAAGTAGACCACTAAATATTACACCAAGAGGGTATTGTTCTAGTGAAAAGACCATTGTTAGTACTAATGTTAATAAAATAGAAAGGGGATTTATTATAATTTGTTCCCTTAGTGGAGAAACAACAAAGTTGGAAGATTCAACTCTTTTGTTATCTTTACCCTTGTCATTTCATTATTTCCTATGTTCGGAGTTCTAATATATCTCATTCAACAAGGTAGATATAAGGATTCTTCTATACTTCTCAAGGGATAAATGAGCTTTATTTTCCATATTTTATCTTTAGGCCCTCCTTACATTAATTATGTTGATGGTCCATTTGCAGTAATCTTAGCTCTCTTTAAAATACGATAGTTATATGAATCATTATCTCCAAGGTCTTTATAGTTAGGTCTTAATAGTGTTAGATAACTTAGTTTTTAATGATGAAAAAATTATTCAAGAGGCCTTTGATGGTTATAGACTTCAAAACATGTTTCTTATTGAAATGATTATTCTCTCTATTTAAATATTTTCTATTATTTATATTATTATTATTTTTTTCTTTGTTTCTTTTTTTGTCTTATGATTATATTTTAATCTATTCTAACATATTCATAAAATAAAATGCAAAATAAACAAGATTGAAAAAACTAAAATAAAATGGATGGCTTGTTTAAGATTATATTTCTTTGCATGCAAGAAAAATCTAGAAATTTAATTTTCAAATTTATTTCTTTATAGATTGAATTATTTTTTATCTTGATGAGATAAATTTGAAAATTAGATTTCTGGATTTTCTTGCATGCAAAGAATTGGAATCTTAAATAAGCCGTCTATTTTATTTTTCTTTTTGTTAACCTTATTTAATTTGTATTTTATTTTATACATCTACTAGAATATATTAAAACATAATTAAAAGATAGAAAATTATTTTAAGGTCTATAAAAGAGAGAAGAAGCATTTTGAGAAGAAAATTATTGTAAGGTCTATAATCATCAAATACCCTTTGAATAAATTTCCCATCACTGAACATTGACTTACCCAAAACTATTTAGACCCAACTATAGAAACATTGTAGATAACAAATAATAGATGTTTCATCATTTTAGGAGAGGTAAGATATGTTATTTTACCTATCTTTCATTATGTCAATTGGACCATCAACACTACATAATCCTAAATAATTCTTGTAGCATAATTTGAGGTGGTCTATAAGTGATATGGTGCACCTACCTTGTGAAACTTCTTGATTCACATTGCTCAACCATTTTTATATCATTGGATAGTTCTTAAAAAAATGAAATACATGACTTACAAATATCATTCAATTAGAATAAATTGGTTATTCTTAAGTAATTCATATTTTATACTAAATATTGTTCAATTATGATGTGGGAGCATCCCTGGTTGTAAAGCAATCTTGTATCAACCAAAAACATTTATTTTCTTAATTTCAGTCTATAGTAGTTTTAGCATTTTATTTCACATTTCACTCCATTATTATTTCTCATCTCACAAAGAAAGATACAACATCTACATGAGGTCACCTACAACATATCCAAATTTTGCATTGTTTTCATTTGTTTTCTGAAAGTTATCACTCTCAAAATGTTATCATAATTCATAGTCAAAGCATTTGGGGCCGACTTGGTCTAGATTGCTTAGTGTGAACCTATTCTAGAACATGTAGAGCTTAATGGGACATCATATAATAATTTTGGGTCCAAGGGGATCTATCTTGGAGATTTACAATTATTTCCTTTCACAAAGGATTATCTTTCATGCTTTAAGGTCGACCTACACACTTGATGATTCATTAGGTCTATTAAACTATTGAGGTCAACGTAGACCTTTTTTGGAGTTGTATAATCATATATAAGGTCATTTTTAATCCATTGTAATCATTCATCAATTAGTTAGTTTATTAGTTCTTAGATTCAAGTTGACGATTTAGGATTTCCAATCTTCAGACTGTAATAAGGCCTTTGGCTAGCTGTGATGTTGAATTCCCTTGCAGCAGGTTTGTAATCCCTAGTTATTCACCCATGAGGCATATGATGCATGCAAGATTGCTAATTCAATAAAGATTCATATTTTTAGAATACTTTCTTATGTTATTTCCATTGTGTTGACTCTAAGCTACACATTTTGGACTATTCTTTCTTAACCCTCCATTTGTGACTAAAACAAGTGGTATTAGAGTGAGTTTGTGACTCTTAAAGGAATTCCTTGTGGTGAAAAAATCACCAACTGGAGGTAGACTACATGTTTTTTCAATCGATCACCAACTGTGAGGAGGTTGAAACCCTTGTAGCCATATCATTGTATAGAGGTAGTTGCATCAAATTTGAGGGGAGAGATGCCACCAAGGAGAGCACCCGCTATGGAAAATGTCCTTGGAAGAATGGATGAAATGTTGGAAATTATGTGTGAAATGTGAGTCTAATTAGATGTTTTTGAAGAAGACCAAATGTGATGCCTAAACCCTAGACATGAGGATGAATGTGATGATGAATAAAATCATGTTGTAAATCAAATTTAAGAAGTCATAGGCAAAGAAGAAGAAGAATCGAATTAGATGAAGATGTTGAAAGTGATCTCCAAAATTGGTAAGCGACCTAGAGTTGAAATTCAAAATTACATGGGAAATTAAAACCCTAAAGAGTTGGTTGAATGGATCAATGAAATGGGGGAGTACTTTGAATATGAAGAAATTGAATATCCAGAAGAGTCAAAGTTGCAAAAATAAAGTTGAAAGGTCATGCTGGTTTATGGCAGAAGGAATTTCAATTATATAGGAACAAAAGAGGAAAGGAGAAAATCATCAAATGGGATAGAATGGTGACAAAATTGAAGAATCAATTTATACCTATTGATT
This sequence comes from Sequoia sempervirens, assembly GCA_007258455.2. Taxonomy (NCBI): domain Eukaryota; kingdom Viridiplantae; phylum Streptophyta; class Pinopsida; order Cupressales; family Cupressaceae; genus Sequoia; species Sequoia sempervirens. The sequence goes on from VDFB02205745.1 coordinate 15,058, forward strand.
ATGAACTTGAGATGCTGAAAAAGATTGTAGAACCTAAGGCAAAAGGAGAAATTTGTGAAAGAGTATATTGAAGAATTCTACAAGATGATCATTAGAACTAGACATAGCAAAGTAATAAAAGAAAAGGTTGTGAGGTACATAAATGGACTAAGAACAAACATTCAAGAAGAATTGAGCTTGGAAAAGATGACAATAGTTGAAGAAGCATATCAATTTGCACTAAAGGTGGAAGAGAAGTTGAAAAAGAAATTTGAACAAAGATAGAGAAGTGTAAGAGGAAGATTCTAGAAGAGTGAACCACAATCTAGAGAAAGATACCTTATGCAAATAAAAGAAAATATGGGAAACCCTATCACAATGAAGAGAAGGATAACAATTAATATTGTAAAGGAAGACAAGATAGAAATTACTACCACAATGACAGAGGAGGTCATAATTCTTACTGCAATGAGGGATAACAGAGGGATGAAGGAAGATCTAAGAAGAGACCATTTAGAGGAACTTGCTTCAAGTGTGGAGGTGAAGGACATAGAGAATTTGAATGTCATCAAGGAAGTAATAGAAAGAAAACTAAGCATACTAGAAGAGCAACTTATGTGGATGAAGAACCTATTGAATCCCCCAATTCCATTTGGAAACCTAAGAAAGGTGAATCATTGGTAATGAGGAGAGATTAGATGTATGAAGAAGTGACTAAGGAACCACTACAAAGGAAGAGTTTTTATAGAACAAGATGTAAGTTCAGAGGAAAGGTATGTAAAGTTATCATTGATAGTGATAGCACTAATAATCTAGTTTCAAAAGAGATGGTAACCAAGTTGAATTTGAAGAGATTGAAACATCCAAACCCCTATAAGATAACATGGATTCAAGATGAGAATAAGATATTGGTGAATGAACAATGTTTGGTGAAATTTCATATTAGATCATATAAGGATGAAGTGTTGTGTGATATTATACCTATGGATGCATGCAATTTACTATTAGGAAGAAGGACTACCTATATTGTGACTTCAAATGGAAAAAGATCAAGTTTATACCTTTAAAAGAAGAGGACAAGAGTGAAGTTTGTAGCACTACCATGCTATGTTTGGTAGATGGAAGAATTTTTTTGGATGGATTGAGACATGAGAATATGTTTTTTGCATTGATTCCAAAGAAGGGAGGAAGTCTAGAGATAACAAGGGATGAAGATCCACTGTAGATAGAGGTAGTAGAAATTTTAGCCAAGTATGAAGACATTTTATCATAGAATGTGATAGATGGACTTTTTCCAGTCCAAAGCATTAGTCATAATATAGATCTAATACTGGAAGCAAGTTTTTCAAACAAGGAAACACATAGAATGACACCTACAAAGAATGTGGAATTGAACAAACAAATACAAGGGCTATTGAAGAAAGGGTTGATTAGAGAAAGTTTGATCCCATGTGCAATACCTATTATACTTACACTAAAGAAACATGAAGAGTGGAGAATGTGCATAGATTCAAGAGAAATTAATATGATCATTGTCAAGTATAGATCCTTATTGCCAAGGATGGATGACATTATGGATTGCATGAGTGGAGAAAAGTATTTCATAAAGATTGATCTCAAGAGTGGATACCATCAGATCAAAATTAGAGAAGGAGATGAATGGAAGACTACATTTAAGACTAATGAAGGTTTGTATGAGTGATTAGTAATTCCTTTTGGATTGACCAATGCATCGAACACTTTCATGAGATTGATAAATGAGGTATTGAAGAAATTATTGGGTAAGTTTGTTATTGTTTGCCTGGAAGATATTCTAATTTTTAGTATGACTAGGGAAGAACATTTGTGGCATATTAGTAAAGTATTTTAGAGATTGAGAGAAGAGAAGTTGCTAATTAATGTCAAGAAGTGTATCTTTATGAAGAAAAAGTTGGTATATCTAGGTTTTGTTATTTTTGTTGAAGTATTAAAGATGGACCTTGAAAAGATTATAGCAATTGTTGATTGGACTACATCGGTTAACATTGGAGAGGTAAGATCATTTCATGGATTAGCTAGTTTCTACTAAAATTTTATTGAAAGCTTAAGTAGAATTTGTACACCTATGTAGAGACAATGAGAGGAGATATGAAATATTTTAAGTGGACATCTAGAGAAAAAATAAATTTTGGATTGTTGAAGAAAAAGGTAGCAAAGAAACTAGTGTTAGCACTACTAGATTTTGATAAGGTATTTCAAGTTGATTGTGATACAAGTGGGAATGAAATAGGAGCAGTGTTAATTCAAGAAGGGATACCTATAGCCTATTTCAGTGAGAAGTTGAATGATCCTAGAAGAAGATATTTAGTTTATGACTAGGAGTTTTATGCCATAATTCAAGCCTTGAAGAAGTGGAGACATTACTTGTTATCTAAGGATTTTGTATTGTACACTAATCATCAAAATTTGGAGTGTTTGAATATTCAAGGAAAATTAAACTAGAGACACATGAGATGGGTTGAGTTCTTATAGTATTATGCATTTGTGTAGACACCTAAAAAAAATGACCTAGGCCCCAAGTAGCTTCATTTTACCACTTTCATCCTAGCATAATTAAGACATTTAATTATGTCCTTAGTCCACATTTGACTATTGATTAAATAATTCATAATTATTTAATTAATTCATGTCTTTGCATTCTTCATGATTATAAATAAATAAATTTAATTCTATTTATTAAATACGCCATTAATTATCTAAATTCTTCCCTTAGTTAAATAAATTTCTAATTCTATTTAATTCCCTTTGTCATTTATTTCTTCCTCGACATTAAATAAATAAATTTTATTTATTTACTTAATATGTCACTAATCGCCTTAATTAAATAAATTGATTAATTTATTTAATTAATTAATCTTATTCGCTAAATTAAATAATTATATTTAATTATTTAATTATCAAATTAATATTCCTCTCATTTTAAATAAATTAAATTATTTAAAATGTCATCACAATCTTAATCTGATACCATTTTGGTAAATAATCTAAAAAGATTATTTATTATCTCATATAAATCCATAATTTGAATTAATTTAATTCAAATTGGTAACTAATCTTCCAAAAATCAAGTAATCAGGCAGATTCTTGATTTTCCAAATATGATCTTTAGTCCAAATTTTTATCTTCTCAATTTTGAAAATCTTTATTTCTTTAATTAATTTGTCTCATTTATTCTCCACCATCGATCCATTTATCTGAGATATTATCTTGATCGTTTGATTAATGAATTTTCCCTAACCCTAATTAGGGATTCTCAGATTAAATCTAGACCTCTCATTTTAGGTTCTCATCATCAATTAATCTCGTCCGTCCATTCAAAATGACATTTTCTATTAAATGTCATTTTCCTCTCACTTTTCGATTACACACATACACGCTGACATTTTACATAGACACATTACATTTTAGGCATTTTGCACACTTAGATTTCATAGCAATTTCAACACTTATTATCTTTATTTGATCAAATCTTAGCATATTTAGGCATTATCAATCATGGTCATAGGCATAGTCATTAGGCATATTTAAAATCCTTCAAAGCTTGGTGTAGGACTTAGACATTTGTAGATTGCTCACACGAATCTGAGGGCAACATCATCCAGCAAGCAAGAAGGTATTACAAAAGTGAATCATGGAGGTATCGGCGATCAGGTATAATCGTTCTGTGTTCTACTTCCTTTGTGTTTTGTAAGATCTTTGGGTTTCATTGTCATTTATTGATTTGTTGCTAACAACTTGAATCGAACCTAAAAGAAATCCCTTGATTACATTGGTGAACCCGACTCCTTTTTCCTCGGTTATTTTTGTACATTTTTTATGTTTTCATTTTGTAGGTACAAGTACCGGAAACGAACCGCTTTTTTAAATCGCGACGATCATAGCGCCAATGACGCATCCGGACAACGTAGGCCGCGAATCGATATCTTTAACGACGATATGCTCTATCGCGGCCACATCCGAAGTCCTCAATGACGATATGCTCTCACACCACATCCGACTAGTAAAATTTTCATTCTCGACATTCGATTTTTGGATTTTAGGGTTTTCGTTGTCGGTTTCTTTCTCGTTTTTCTGGTCTTCTAATTTCCTAGTTTTTCATTTCTGCATGTTAGCTAGCTTAGAGTTTTTGGTGTTACTAATCTTCGTTTGCAGCATGTGGCAGTAACTATTCATGTGTCGAAGACCATTTAGTAAAGAAACTACTAATATTTTGTTTGCAGATTCGAATGACGAAGACGGAATAAAACAAACATTGTGCTTGTTTCTTTATAGATTAGCAAACATTTAACTTTGGTGCACATAAAGAGAACATTCATGTCTTCTTTGCTTGACTGTGTTTTCAAGATGGTAGGTGAGTATGCTCTCACTTGGTGAAAACCTCGTGATCAGAAAACTAGACCCATTTATATTTGTTATTACCCTGACTTGGTATATCGGAGTATCCTCTCCCATCACGCTTTCGGGCGATCTTGGGTGTAAGAGAAATGGTTACCAACTCTAGAAATTGGGCTTGCCTGGGGATTTTCATCACCCCAACGCAACTCAAACTGGAAACAAAGCTAAAGCCAAGCTACCCCCGACCGGTATATAAATGTAAACCTTAAGGGAAAACCTAAGGTTGCTTGTGCAGATGTGTCATACGGACAGAGTTGTACTCCCTTAAACCCTATTGAGCTTAACCTCTTTAGGATGGAGTGCCACCTTAATGGTGATTAATCTCTTACCCCATGTATGGCCACTCGAATGGGGGTCCCTAACTAAAAACTCTTGTATAGAAATCCAAGATCCTTCTATTTGCTAGCGCAGCACCGGTCGGTGTGAAGGCATCCACACTTTCACAGTTTGTAGTAGATGTGATCACCACCATGGGAGTTTCACGGGGTTGGAAGCTTGGTTGGCTTGAGAAGAGAGTGCACTATAAGGGGAGCCTGCAGCCAGCTAAGCTTCTAAATTCACATCGCTTACAGATATGCTAGAAACCTACAAGGAACGAAATAATACTATCATGGCCTAACCTAGGATTGTGCTTATCTAATGTGTGTTTGGTTACTTTTCAAAACACTGTGTTTATTAAGTGCTTTCTGGTTTCATCGCAGCTCCAAAAAAAATATTCAACACCAAACATATCAAACTTGCAATCAAAACAACAAGAAAATCAATTGGAAACAAAACTGTGTTGCATCTGTCAAACTGCAAGTGATTTTCTGAACCACAATTGCTTTGTTAAACAGCAATTGATACTCAAAATGTTGCATCTGTAGGCGTCGCGACGCATTGGAACACTTCAGAGCCACATGTGCAAAATTGTAATGCAACTGACTATCATCGAGTCAAATCTGATAAACCGAGTCACACTTGTCTGTTTCTGAGTCGCATCTGCAAACTTGAGCTGCATTCGCAAAACCACGACGCAACTAACATCTCAAATGACTTATTTTATTGTCACTATTTAAAACTTCATCCAAAGTCAAATTTGAAGTCTTCATCTTGTCAATAATCTATCAAACACTATTTCCTGGAAGATTCTGTCAAAAACCAAACTTGAAATTGCTCAAAGTCTGCATTCATAGCCATAGGTTGCATCCTTCATTATTTTAGTTGCATACATTTGACATTAGGTTGTCCCTAGGTTCACATTTTTGTATACTTAGGATTAGGCAAACCTCAGCACAATTTGCAACAACATTGCTTTCAAAATTAGGCTCTTTTGGACTAAGTTATCAAACCCCTTTTTAGTCATTGTCCTCTTTGTGAGATTTTTCCAACTCAAAAGTCTAGTTAGGAAAACTCACTAGTCATTTAGACCTTGTCACCTTGTCATTTTCAACAAAGTCCTTTAGTAGCCAAAATCAAAACCAAAGTTTGAGCTTAGACGTGCTTAGGTACCCTTGTCTTAATGTGCATTTTAGGTCTACACATTACATATCCTATTCATAAAAAGATTCAAAACATTAGTCATCCTAGTCATCATTTTGAACTTAGATCTCGCATAATACCATCATCATTTAGTTGTCATTCCTTTTCATTTAAGCAATATCATTTATGGTGGAAACTAGACTTGAGAAACAACAAAGACAAATGGCAAACTTTCGGCAAGACCCTATGTCCACTGTCAATAATCATACAAGTGACCCAAACTTGAACTTTTACGATCCATTTTCCAATTCAAACAATCCACCTCCAATGACAATGCAATCCTCATCAAACAGTACATTCGAACTCTACTTGCAAAGAGATGAATATGGTCAAATACTTCAGGAAAACATAGAGGCAATAGCACAAAACCCAGAGGCCTCTTCGTTGAAACAATGGTCTGTCACGACAGAGACAGATTCTTGGCTATACTCTTGAGTGAAAGAGCCAAATTACCTAAAGGATTTGACATTAACACGATAAATGTGACACCTCCTGACCCTAATAACAACAACGCACATAACATGTCACATAGTGGTCAACTTCCAAACACTACGAGCAATACTCCTGTTGACACTACAATGACAGTGCATGCCACTTCCAACATCCCAAACACCTCCAACAACATAAATACCACGACAGTAAATTCCACAACAGCAAATGCCACGGGGGCATCATCAAGTCACAACAATCCCCCCTTGATAGCTCCATCTATTACCATGAGCACAACTTCGACATATCCGCTCACTGGTATTTCACAAAATCCTTCGGGAGGAGGCACAGGACGTATCTTTATCCAAGGACAACAACAAAACATTAACACAACATAGTAAAATTTCATTTCCTCCCAAGGTACAAACACGAACATTCCCCTTGTGCAAAACCAACAATTCACACAAGGTGGCCAAGTAACACAACCCATGGTACCATTAACGCATCATAACATCCATGGTCATCACATTCCCCAAATAACGACACACATGGCTGGGGGACACATCCCAACCTACTCATCTAATTTTCATACTCACCAACATGCACCCAATCATAACCTTCAATATCAACATGCACCCAATCATAACCCTCAACACCAACATGCACCCAATCATAACCTTCAATATCAACAACACACCAATCCGCACACATCATACATGCCACAACAATCCATATCACAACAATTCACCAATATTCATGCACAACAAATAGGGCCCTATGGTGTACTAGGCAATCCAACGTATGGAAACATAAACGACCCTGCTATGGACACCCTCCAAACAAGATTGAGGGATGTAGAGAAAACTATCCAAAACATGTACATTTCAGGCAAGAAATCGGAAATATCATATGACCTAAATGTATACCCATTTGACATGAGTTTATACATGCCTCCATTTCCTCCAGGATATGTGTCACCCAACTTCACAAAATATAGAGGCAAGACAAACCCCATTGAGCATGTTCGCGAATTTGCAACTAATTGTATGGACATCGCCTACGAACAAACATATTTGATGAGACTTTTTTCTAAAAGTCTAGCGAGTCAAGCCCTTGAATGGTTTTCCAACCAAAAGGATATTCAGACATGGGATGAGCTTAAACAAAAATTCATAAGAAATTATGCGTACAACATCAACATGGATACCTCTATCACTAGCTTGTGCAATCTCACACAAGAGGATTCCGGCGAGACATTTATCCCATTCTTTCAAAAATGGAGAAACCTCGCTAGTCGATGTCACATTGACATCCCCGAAGGGAGAAAGTTGACAGTTTGTCCAAACACTTCTGCGGCCTCTAAAGTATGCATTGCAAGTACATTGTTGCACAAACTTCACAGACTTAGTTGAAAAAGGGGTCCAAATTCAGAAAGCCCTTATCACAAAGGGAGAATTGCGATACGGTTCCAAAAACACAAATGCCAATCCAACCACTGACAAAAACAAATATTGGGTTAAAAATAAACACGTTACAAATGACAGCATTGTTGACACTAAGGCTATGAACATCGTGGGTCCTGTACTGGCCCTAAAGGGGGTTCAACAACAAAACAAACCAATAACGACACTAACACCTCCTCCCAATATTCCTTCAAACAACCCAAGTGGTCAAAACAATCAGGAACAATACCGTCAAATGAGACAATTTCTTAAAGGTCGCACATACACCTCTTTGGGGGAACCCATTGAGGAAGTCCTTAAGAAATGCATCCAAAATGGGGTCATCATACTTCAAGAAGCAAAACCATATGACCCAGGACAATTCAAACCAGCATGGTGGAATGATAATGCATTTTGTGACTACCATCGAGGAAAAGGACATACAACTTCTAACTGTCCCCAATTGAAAAACCTA
>VDFB02205748.1:0-25459 GCA_007258455.2 Sequoia sempervirens
CTCTCTCATCTCTCCCTCCTACCCTCTCTCCCTCACTAAACTCCCTCTCTCCCCTCTCCCCTCTACCCTCTACCCCATACATTAAACCTCAACCCTCAATTCTCAACTATGAACCCTTAATCCCTCATCCATCATTTCCTAACCCTCAAACCTTAATCCATCAACCCTCAATCCTTAAACCCTAAACCATAAATCCTTATACCCTCTACCCTTTACATTGGACCCTATCCTATCCTATCTCTATCCCCTCCACCCTCTACCCTTAACCCTTACACTTTCTATCCTTTACCCCCCCTCTCTCTCTCTCTCTCTCGTCTCTCCCTCCTACCCCCTTTCCCTCACTCAAATCCCTCTCTCACTCACTTACTCCTGTCTCTCTCCCTTCTACCCTCTACCCTTAACCCTACTAATACATTTGATTGCAAAATCCGATGAAACTGTCTGATGAAATATGTAAAATTTGATGTTCGTTGGGTGCTTCTAAAATTTGATGTGTAATTTCCAATTTTTTGAAAGTTTATCCCCAACGTTTGTCTAAATTTCGATGAACCTGGGGTTCGTCGAAATTTTGGCTATCATTTTCGTCAAATTTTCGACAAACATGAAAAATAAAAAAAAATCAAATTGTGGCCGACAAAGAAAAATGAGTTCACGCCTGATTTATTGCGACAGTGTTTTGCTCTACTTGAGACAGTTTGTGGAGAACTAAGGATGATTTTCTTGGGAAAAATCAGAAAAAATTCAAGAAGATATCGCCAGGTTGATAGTAGTCATTATTTTTTTGTAGAATTCAGTTGTGAAATTAGATTTGTAGTTCCAGGTTTGAAAATCATATTTTAAAGCAACATCTCATGAGATTTCATTTTTAGAGGTTAAGGGTTTTGAGAATTTCGTGTCTAGATTTTGTTGTGTGGAATCACCATAAGATCATAACCAAGGAACATATTCTTGTGACTATAATTATGTGATCCATAACTCTATTGGTCATGTGGCACAGTTGTGCTATAAAAAATATAGGATGCATTCATGTGTGACCCAAGTTTAATGTGGCTATGTTGTGATAGAAATGGAGGAACTCATATAATGTAGTTAATTCATGTTGTATAATGAAGGTGTTAATCATTATTGGGTGCATTCAGGTTGTCTCAACTTTAACATGTTAGGATGTAATTATAGCATGATTGAAGAGTGATTACCTCTTGCTGCAATAAAGAGCCTATAACTCTGGTTGATATGCAGAGTGGTTGTGTTATATCAATTATGTAGTGCATTCAAGCACAACCCATGTTTAATGGGCTATTCTAGAGAGTGATCAATATTTTCTAAACCTTATGAATGTTACTTGACATATATTTGCATGATCTCAAATTCCTTTCAAAGGATTTTTGAAGTATCAATGTATCGATATAGGGTTTAGAATGATTTATTTCCCAATTCAAAAAAATAAACAAAATGATGTATTTCCCCTCAGAATTAGATAATGTGGAGATCTCCCTAAATCTGCCCCAACACACTATCCCTTCTTTGGCACAGATTCATTACTCCACCTACTGGGTTTTATGTGGTGATATCTTTTAATATCTTCATGATCGCGGGCTTTTAAATAGATCTCATTCTCGCTTAATCCTTTTCATGGTAACCCTTGAGTTCCATAATCCACCTTCAATCTCTTCTAAGAATGTTGTCTTAAGCTAGACTACATAGTATGCATATAAAGCAAGTCCTTCATACCTACCATTGTTCCAAACCACCACTCACTGTGTTGCTTAAAATGCTGCCTCCATAAGCACAATAACATGTTTTAAAATCATAGTTGCCAGTGATTGACTATTAAGGTCACCACTTTCATCATGAAGATACAATGAGATTTTTGTCTTCAAACTCAAGGCATTATGGAAGATAACATTGTGAATTGTTTGTTGTGTACGATTCTATTTTCTTGCACATTTGTTGCTTTGCTAACTTCCTTTAAGACTAGGTATTGCACCCTCAGCTGCAATCTCAAATATCTCACTCACTATCACTTGAAGATTCCTTTCATGAGCATCCTTCTATAATATCAAACTATGCCCTATAGACTACCTACTTACTACAGGGGAATCATTGTTTCATGGTATTGTGGTTCTTAAGATCCTTCAACCTTATTGACACTACTTCATAGTCCACAAGGTATTATTCACTATTCTCCCATCTTTGATGAGTCTCAAAACACTGCTCAAACATGCAATCCACTACCTCCATTATACATTAATGGCTAAGAAGAAACATTGAACCTATGATTACCACTATTACTTCATTTGGACAGTCATTCCCTGATTGCATTTTCCTTGTCTAACACTACCAAAAGCATTTGAAAAACCCTTAAGGTCAGCAAGGGGGTAAGAAAACTCACTGTTGAAATCTCCACTTTACTATGCAAGGTTTAAGCTTTATTATCTTATCACTACTCAACCTATTTTTGACTATCACATCTCAAGGGACTATCATTCTTCTTATCGTAGATTGCATTTACAAATGTCACTAAGCTACATAGTGTGCTTGTTATTGGCTACAATCTTTAGATTGCAAGATTTTTTTATTACCTACAATGTCTCAATCTTTCTGGTATTGCAACCTCACTAATCCACTCATAGTTATTGTTTATGTTTCTATAGAGGTCTATGGTTTGTACCCTAATCATGCTCTTACCAATGCTTTTGTTGTTTTTTATTAGGGCTCTCTCAATGTTGAGGGCCCTAGGATAAGCTCGTCATATAAAGTGACACATTGCATCTTTAACTAAAAAGATAAATCTGTATTGACATTAGCAATGATAATTCTGACTTGTTGCTCCTTAGGAATGGGTCACTTGCTCTTACTAGCCCGCTACCTCCATTGTTGTAGGAATTTTGTGATCAAGTTCAATATTCTGATTTTAGGAGTCTTAACGGTTGGAAATCATAGTAAAATCAATATAATAAGTTTTGGAATTAGCATTTTAATGTGTTTTTGGGTCATTAACTTTAAACTATATTCTTTTGCAGGGGTGGTTGGATGCCAATTTTTTTTGGTGTAAAATATCGTAATTATTAGATTTTGTTACCTTTATATGAATAAAAATTATTGGAGTGTGAGTTTGATATTTTTTGAAGATCTAAATAGTCAAGCTTGGTAAAAAAAATCATGTCAGATAATATTAGTCCAAAACAAAATGAAGAGACAATTGATAGATTGTGGGCTAAATTGAAAATAAAGGGTGATGGGAAATTTTATTGTTCTTGCAATAATTGCAAGGGCTTAAAGACGAGACAAATTTTAATCACAACAGCTGAGAAACATTGTAGGCAACATGGTCACATTGAAGGGGGGCATGATTATCATCCATTGGTAAGTTGTTCATTATATGTGTTTATATTGATTGAATTTGTAAATGTTTTTATTATTTTAACATTTTATATATATATATATATATATATATGTATATAATCACTTGATCATGATCATGGTTTATTTGTGTCTATCATTATTATAAAGGTGGTGTGCCCTAGGGCAGATGATATGGATTATCACGGCCCACAGAATGTGGTTTTGCAAGCGAACGAACATGGAGTTGCGAATATCAAAAATGAAGTTAATGATCCTATGGAAGAAGATGATCATGGGCCAGAAAACACAGTTGAAGATGATGGTACAAATACATTGATCCATGACACATTTAGTGATAGAGCTAATCATGATGATCAAGATGACTTTGATAATGTTCATGATTTACCTATACTTGACAAGGCATGTGAGCCCCTTTATGAAGGCTCTGAAACAACTCTTCTCTTTGTTGTATTATTGTTGAACTTGAAGGTTATAAATAGTTTATCAAACATAGCAATCTCATGGATGTTAAGGTATGTCATATATGTCATCTTTTTTCATATATTTTAATTGTTGTTAGTTCATCACTAGTAAATAAATGATGAAATATGTACCATTAATATTCTTTATATGAAAAAATTATTTTTTGTTGTAGATTTATTGGTGAATTTTTGTTACCACCATCAAATATTTTACCTCGCTCATACCGAGATTTATGTGCCATTATGAAAGATATCAGAATGGAGTATCAAGCAATAGATGCATGTTCCAATGATCATATTATATATCATAAACAACAAGAATTTGCAATAGAATGCTCAGAATGTCATATCAGTAGATATCAAACATATCAACTAACAAAAAAGGTACCTCACAAGGTTCTTCATTATATTCCCACTATTCCATGTATGCAATGATTATTTAGGTGTGAAAGCTTAGCACAATTGATGGATTACCATGAACGGAATAGAAATGGAGATGACATTCTTCGAATGCCTGCAGATGGTTCTACATTTAGGGACATGGAGGAAAAATTACCACACTTTAAAGAACCTCGTAATCTCAGGCTTTCATTAGGAGCGGACGGTGTCAATCCATTTGGAGAGCTGAGATCTATTTACTCAATGTGGCCTATTTTTGTTATCAACAATAACATTCCTCCATGGATGTCAATAATAAGGGAGCACATAATGTTGTCAATGATTGTTCCAGGTATTTGTTTACATCAATTTTCTTTAACATAGTAGCATCTCATTTGTCTTATTTGTTGCATAATGACATATTTTTTTCATTCAATAGTCATGTACATTAATTTATATATATTGCAGTAAAATGGTTATAATAATTATGTAATGTTTATGTTCATTCAACAAGGTAAGTACCAAGTTAAAGATATGAATGTATATATCGAGCCTCTTATCGATGAGTTACTAAAATTATGGAATGGTGTCACTATGTATGATGTCTCCAGACCAATAGGACAAAGACAATTTCAATTCCATGCAATGCTTGTATGGACAATTCATGATGCCCTAGGGCTAACACATTTTTGTGGTATGTTATAACGTTCAACTGCACTTTAACAATATTTAATTTGATGAAGTAGATATCATGAAAGTTTTTAAAATAATCTATTCATTATATATAATTATAAAAATTCGACATATTTAATCCAATTATATATCATCTTGCAGGTCTTCAAACAAAGGAAAATTTGCATGTCCAATTTGTGGTCCAAAGATGAAATCTCGCCGTTCAACAAGTTTAGGAAAGTAGGTGTTTGATGAGTATAGGAACTTCCTCCATATAAATCATAAGTATCGAACCATCAAAAACATCTTTTTCAATGGGACAGAGGAGACTACATCAAAACCACGAAGAATGTCACCTCCTTATGGAAGTTGGAATATAATAGAATTAATCGTCAAGGTTATACATTGGATCAAATTGTTTATCTATCATATATGATATGTTTTGAATTTATATTTTTATATTGTGTTGTGTTTACTTATGTTGTAATTGACAATGATTGTCCTTGTTAATTTGTTTAACTTATATGCTTCATGAAGGTCATCAAGGAATTAATGGCCGACTTCCACAGGGACTGAAAAGTTATCCCAGACAATTTAGTAGATTGCCCTACTATAAGCAGCTACAAATTGTGCATTTGTTTGATACAATGTATATCCGAAAGAATATAATAGAAATGTTATGTAAAATATTGGATGGAAGGCATGACAAAGAAAAAATTGTCAAAATTTGTAGTGACATTTAGGAAGCCAATCATGCAATGAAAAATGTCATTCAATTAAATAGTGATGGAAACCAAATTAATATAAGTGCCCTTCCTTGGTTATTAACAAAGCAGAAAAGCAATGCTATAAAAGAAGTCATACAAAAAAATTGATTTCCCACAGGATTTGCTGCGAACATAAACAATATAATAACAAAGAAAGGTGAATTTGGGTTGGATGAAAACACATGATTGGAATACCTTCATTAAGGTAATTATTCTGGTTTATTATATACACTTGTATAATGCATGTACTTTTCAATGTATTGTGATTACTACTTTTGGAAAAATAATGAAAAGATCATTTTATAATTGTTGCAGTACGTTCTACCTCTATCTCTCCCAGACAACTTTGACAACAATGTCAAGCAAGTTAGATATGATCTTGGAAAATACATGAAGTAAGTAGCGAGATTTTTTCAATTCACTGTATACATCTTATAATTGCCATTGGTTTTACTTGTTATGTAATATACTGTATATTTTTGTTAAATATCGTTAATATATTTGTGCCTTGAATCACTTGTAGATGGCTATCATCTAAAGAAATCCATAAAGAAGATATAAATTATTGGAAGAGAAAAATTCCTCGTCTAATGTGTGAAATGCAAAGTGTCTACCTTCAACATTTTTCAATGCACAAGAACACTACCTCATACACCAAGTTGAGGAGATTGAATGTGTGGACCTGTACACACAAGGTCAATGTGGATGGTTGAGAGGCACTTGAAATTTTTGAAGGCTTTGGTTAGACAAAGAGCACATCCTGAGGATTCTATGGTGGAGGGATATATGGTATATCATACCATGGTGTACATTAGTGAATATCTTCCTAAGTTTGCAGCAAAGATCCATGTAGATAGCATTTGGGATCCCAACTGCATTAAAAAATTTGAAGGGGAGTACTTGTTGGGGAAAGGTAGATTGAGGAAAGTGAGAGGTAATTATAAGATGGTCATGGAGATTAATTGGAATGCATTTTACATATGGTTTTTATGTATATTGTACTTATTTAATTTTTAATCTTCAATATACATCAATTATAAATTAAGGTCGTATACTGTGGTATTTAACTAATTATATGTCATTTGTGAATTTCAAATTTTTTTGGTATAAGTTGGTCGAGAGCGGGATACACTACATTTGTACATCACCAACAATCTTGATTGGATGACGGTATGGATTGAATGATTTCAATCTGGTCGCACATTAACATGGGAAGGTGTGGCTTCATTGGTTAAAGAAGCTCATCGTAATGGAGATTCCAATGTTACACAAAGGGAAATTGATTTAGCATATGGTTTAAGAGATAAAAAGGTACATAAATATATTAATCACCCATATTATTTAATTATTTTCAAGCATATTGATGTATATATATTTTGAGATTTTTTTCTTTGCATACATTCGGCCAAGAAGAAATATGTTTATCAACTGATGATATTGCAATAATTTTTACATGTTTGACATATTGTAGGTGAAACACCACAAGGCTATGTGGTGCAATGGTTGTAAATTTCAAATCAAAATGTTGGATGACATGACAAAAACTTGTGATTCGGTATAACTGCAGTCTTTTAGGTGACTAATGTTTCATCTAGAAGTGACATACATCTAGAAGTCTCAGAAAATTGATACTATGGGATTTTGGATGATATACTTGAGTGTGACTTTAAGTCCTTCAGATTAATTTTGTTCGTCATTCTATGGTACATGCTACGATTGAATGAAAATGATCCTGAGAGAACTGTTATTGAACATGATAATGGATTTACCATGGTTAATACAAGGTTGATTGAGCGAGCTAGAAATGAGCCCTATCTTCTTCCAAGCCAATGTGAGCAGGCATTTTACTCAGAGGTTCCAGGTAAACCAGGTTGGTCATTTGTTGTTAAACATGATCCAAGAGGAAGGCCAGTAAAGTATAATGTGGTGGAAGAAGAAGATACCGAAAAACTAGAAGATGATGTAGATGATGATCAGGATCAATGGTTAGTTGATGATGTCCCTGATGAAGATGTCGAAGAGGAGGAACTAGATGATGATGATGTATGAGTTAATGTTCATGAAGATGACATCCGTGTGGATGATGACATTATCAAAATTTATATCGATGATAATGATGATGATATAACCAATCCTTACAATGTCAAATTTGGATCGGATGATACAGACAAAGAGTTGGATGAAGAAGAAGATCAATGACATTGAAATGTATGAGTTATGCGATTATATTATCTATTTGATATTAATTTCTTGACAGAATTATATTTGACTTATGTGGTTACATAATTAATTCATGATGTTTTTAATTTTTATGCCATTACATAATTAATTTAATGATGTACTTTTAATGTTTGAAAGGTCAAAAAATTAAAACATTTCAATAGTGATGTTAACAACTTTGAAATTAGTGTGTTTATGTTTCATGTGATCATAAAAGATTAAAAAGTCAGTTGTAGAGGTGGTTGTTTAGTGGTTGACGTGTATGTTGGTTCTTTTTACAATGTAACTAGGTTTGTCTTCTAATATACCTATGGAATTGCCAATTCTAATCAAAGGCAGCTCGAAGGACCTGAACCAACTGATGAGGACTTTAAAAGCCTCCTACACTTTGGGCTCTGCAAGACCTGAGAGGGTGATCCCTTAATGTGTTTACAACCTCTGCACCATTATTATAAACAACATTAACAATAGAAGATGATCTCACTTAATAGCTCAACACGATAAGATAATATCAACTAGAATTGGCTGTTCATAGACAATATCAACTATTTGGAGCGTGAGATAACTAAACACAATCCATTGTATAAGATAGTCAATGATTTGGAATTTGTAGCAAACTCTAGGAAAAGACAAACAAATACTAAACTACACTAATAATTACAACTTAGATCAGTGCCATATATCCATTATAGGAGTCAAATTCATAAGCATCTAGAGGTTTATAATAGATTTAATACATCACATATAATATCCTTGACAATATTGCATTACAATTTCATCAGTATGCATTCTAACCCATGACTACTTGTCAAATCCTTATATAGCACATATCCGCCTATAATCCCATTCAAGCATTTTGATTAATTTCTTGAATTAAAGCTAAAATAGAATCATACACACCACAATAGTGAGATGGATAAAACAACCCTTAGTTATTTCATTCAAAGTTTAGATATGCATGTACAATGGAGAGACATGAGCTTGAATTTTCATTTCAACTCAAATGCTAGTATTGTTATACAACCTTAAATCTCTATGAACTCAAAAACTATTACATAATGACTCAAAACCTAAATTGTATTTCTCTAAAACCATCGGATATGCAGAACATATCTGCTTATAATCCCATTCAAGAATTTTAATTAACTCCTTGAATTAAAGCTAAAATATAATCATACACACTACAATAGTGAGCTGAATGAAACAACCCTTAGTTATTTTATTCAAAGTTCAGATATACAGATATAATGGAGAGAGATGAGCTTTAAATTATCATTTCAATTCAAATGCTAATACTATTATGCAACATTAAATCCTCATGAACTTAAAACCTATCACAGAGTGACTCAGAACCTAAATTGCATTTCTCTCTAAAACCATTGATCTTTACAATCAGCTCTGCAACTTCACCTAGACTCGATCAAAATTATCTAACTTTCTAACCCATACTTCTGGCTTTGAAATCCTTCTTATAGAAAAATGAAGGAGAAAACAAGCTTCGGGCCAGAAAGTACACATGTTACAAGTCGATTAGAGCACCTAATGATATTCCAAAAATCGTTACAACTGCAATCATCTTGGAGCATATTCTCGTTCATCATGTTGACGGAGGAAGGTTGATGCAATAACAAAAAACCATGCAAAACCCATGCCAAGAAAGCCATCAACACAAAACTGGATTTGTTGTAACTGTAACATCTGATTTTCCACCTGTCGATGTAATACCCCCATGTGGCTGATACTTTTATTACTATTGTTACTCTTATGTGGTGTGTGGATGCATAGTTAGATTGATTGAGGATTATGTTATTTCAATTTATGACATTAAGTTTACCTTGGATTGTAATGTTTAATTTGATTCAATAATATAGTTTGATGCAGTGATTTTGTAATTTATTTTACAATGTGATTAATTAGTTAGAAATGTTATTTTATTATTGATATCATAATAGCTAGTATAGTTTTGGTGAGAAGACAATGTAGCACCACTCGTTTTACGAGTGCCCTGCTACGCTGCAAATTCTTCTCACGATGTAATGTTTTAATTATTTATATATATATGGACATGTACACGACCTTGTTGTTTGCAGGAATGTAGGTACAAAGTCTCGATTCCACCTGCTTCGGCAGGACAGGGCGAGCATCAAAATAAACCCAATGGGATTGATGTTGAAAAAGAAGTGGTTAAGAAAGAATTCCCGTCCCAAGTTCATTTACTGTGAGTCTTTGGTTGTCTTTGTTTTATTTGTTTTAGAATGGGAATGTATTGGCGTTGATTCATATTTAGTTGTAAATTAATTAAATTTTTTTGTTAAGTGTGATTTAATTAATTTTGTTAAGAGTTGTTAAAGTTAACTATATTTTAATGGATTAAGTGATATTATGGTTTAAAAGAATATTTTAAATAAAATATAGGCTGCTTTGTTATTATTTAGAATGTGAGAATTGCTATTTTAATTTAGAGTTAATTAAATTGTTTTTAAAAACTATATTATTATTATTTGAAAGTTAAATAAAATGTAAGTGTTTTGTTAATTTTTAGAATATTGAATTTGCTATTTAATTTTGGGTTAATTAAATAGCTTATAAAGTTATATTATTATTATTAGCAAACAATATATATATATATATATGAAATATAAATAAATTAATTAAAATTGATTTTTAAATTTATTAATTTTTATTTAGTGGTATTGTACGGGAAGTAGTGAGAATTAATGAATTTTCTGTTAAGGAAATTATTCCCGGAAGAAAAAGAGGCATGGAAAACAGAAGCTCTTCACGGGGAAAATTTTGGCCTGTGTAAAGAAATTTAGGTTTTTTTCTGTTGAATACTTGTGGGGAAATTGGGAAAAAGGCTGTAGGGATTTCTCTTGGAATTCTGGAAGAGCTTTACGGCTAGAGGGTGCTGAGGCAAGGTTGGTGCAACTCTTACTTCTACAACCTACAGGAAACAGGTTCTTTCCTTTTGACTTTATTTTGTTTTAAAGTTTCTTTCTATCATGAAAGATTGTCTGTAGGTAATATAAGTTTCTTTCTGTGGAAGTTTCTTTTCTGTAGAATATTTTCCTGTAGAAAAATATCACAGCAAGTATAGAGAACTAGTTAAATAAAACTCCTGTACTAGAAGCTTTGAGAAGACTGTAGAAAACAGAGAACTTCTTAGATTTTAAATTAAAAAAAAACTCCATTGTTGAAAAGGCAAGATTTAGAAAAATCTGTGCAAAGAAAATTGTAAGCAAACTCATTTAAATTTTTTTTAAAAATAATAATTATTGTATACCTAGAGAAATTCTCTTAATCATTTCATTCTATTCTGAAAAAATATATATATACGTATATGTATTTTTAAGAAATTATCCTGTGATATTTCTCTGTCCATGAAAATTTAAAAAAAAATACAAAATCTGACGAAGTTCTGTACTTCGAAAATTCGTCAGATTTTATAAATAAATCTATATATATAGTGTTTAAAAAAATATATATATATGTCAAAATAAATTAAATTTTAAATTAAAAAAAGGGGTTTAATTTTTGTTTAGTAGTGGGAGGGGACAGTACCCCGTACCCCACCCCTGCACAGTCCTCAAAGGACTGCGCACAGCAGTCAAGGGACTATTGCGTCAGCAGTCCTTTGGACTGATGTACGCAGTCCCTTGGGGAACTGCGTCCTCCCTTATGGGGAGGTACGCAGCTCCCATGTGGGGCGTATTTTTAAAAAAAAATTGATTTTATAATTTAAAATAAATAAATATATATATTTGTTTATAAATTTAATTTTATATTTTAAAATAAATAAATAAATAAATATATATATTTATTTGTAAATTTAATTTCATATTTTAAAATAAATAAATAAATATATATATATTTATTTATAAATTTTATTTTTATATTTTAAAATAAATATATATATATATATATATTTATGTAGTTAATTTTATTTTTATATATATGGGTATGCAAGTTATTCGCAATAAATATATGATTAATAGGATTAATATGAAATAGAAAATTTATTGATTATATATTTGAGGATTTTTAGTTTAAATATATTCAAATGTTTCATTGGTGTAGTTAATTGAGAAAATTAATGATTTGATCTTGTAAAGGTAACTCTTGTGTGCGATCATGATTGTTTGACTTAATGAATTATGTAATAAATCATGATTTTGTTAACTTTATTATAGGAGATAGGGTTGTTGTAGAACTTCCAGAGGTTAGGGCATTTGGTATATTTAATTCGGGCTTTTTATCCCACTTTTGTTGTAGGTGTAATCTTATGTTTACATTGCTTTGCGTCAATTTGTTGAATAAATTGAGTCATTAGATTATAGTGAGATGGTTTTGCCTCGCAAATTTCTATCCTATGTTTTGTGAAACTTGAGAGTACAATCCCTTATGTTTGTTGCATGTTAGGGAATTCTAGGGAGAGTGGCTCTATGTGGGCCCCGGCGCACAAAGGGGCTGTCAGGATAACCCACAGTAGAGATAGTGTAAAAAGTGAAAACCTAACTAAATAATTAGGGGATGGGTAGTTAAACACTTAAAGATAATGATAGATACCTCGCTCACCTATTAGGGCTATCAAGACTAAAGGTGTTCGAGAAGGCCATGGTTGGAAAAATCGTGATCTCGTTTCCATGAGTAATGCACGATTCCGCATGAGTCACCCTATGGGGCGGCGCCTTGAAATAGGCAGTCAGGATAACCATAGATGGAGGCGGCACCTTGTGATAGGATGTCAGGATAATCCATGAAGGCCATGCGATGACACTCTCCTCTAGCTTTCCCCTTAGTCGTTTTAACTGAAATCCTCTGGAAGTAATTTATTGATTTGACTTGGAGTCATTTGTTGTCATGTTATGTTAATAGACTTATGTTGTCACATTTCCTCTGTGTATGAATTCTTTTCCATGTTTGGTGTTGAGTCATATGTGTTCTTTTGACGTCTTGGTCGGGAATACTTTCTTAACTACTCCTAGCATGGGGGTGGTCGGGTGGAACGTGCTTCGCACCTCGTTGGGTTTCTCATTCTACAGTCATACTTCAATGCAGAGATTGTGGTGACAGTTTGTACCAGATTTATGTATTTACAGATGTATACATTTATACTTTATTCATATCATGTAAATTGTATTGTAACTCGCCCATGTGTTGGGATAATGTATCTTGAAACTTGGATAAATGGTTATTGGTATTTAGTTTGTAACATGATGTATTGTTATAAAACACTTTGTAATTCAAAACATTATACACTAATGTAATTATATATATATATATGATGTTGGTATGTTGATTAAATTAGTTCTCATTGTTTCCAAGTTTTATTGGTTATGTAATCTTGTTTAGCATATGTGGTACATTCTTATTGTATGATTAGTGTTTGTCACTTTTATATGAGAGCTCATATCCGTGGAATGAAAGTTGGATTAGTTAAGTTTGTTATTGGGTAGTTAACGTAATGTCTCTTCGTGTACCCCAAGGGACTTAGGAGATTAGTATGTATTTGTAATTATGCTAGTTGCAATTGATAACATAGTACTTCAATTTTACGTTTAAAAAAAAAAATTGTTGTGTAGTTAGTTGTCCTTTGGGGTTTGCGCGTCGGGGTGTTACAACTTGGTATCAGAGCCAGGTTTGCAAACACTGGGTACTCAAGGTAGTTGAGTCCATTAGGCAACCTGGTGTAACTCTTGATCTGACATAACTCAATTGTTGTGCAAAATCATGCCTAGGGGTAGAGGTCGTGGCCGAAGAGGAGGCCGAGGTGGTGGCCATGGGGCCAATCGCCAGAGTCCATCACTTTCGTGCTCACATGGGTCAAAGCGTGAGGAACTTCAGAGTTCCCAAAGCATTTCGATAGGAGGTGGTGGTCAGAATCTAGAGCAACCTAGTATAGGTGGTCAGTTGCAGCATTTGTTAGAGGAGTTATTGGGTCGTCTTGGCCCTAGGCGGGATGAGGAACATAGATTGGATAGGGAAAGAGAGATCCCCTAGATGTGGGGAAAACACAGCTGAGCAAGAGGTAGTAGTGGCAGGTCATATGAGGGATCTATTGAGAGCACGACCCCCTACTTTTGATGGATCTGGTGGGGGTCTAGAGGCAGAGACTTGGTTGATCGATTTGGATAGATGCTTTGCAATGCTTCCCTACGGCAGTAACACTAGGGCTAGGTGCGCTATCATGCACCTCAGAGGTTTTGCTTCCACTTGGTGGAGGCTAGAGGAGAAAAAATTGCACATTGACATCAGTATGGTTACTTGGGAGTTATTTTTGGAGAGGTTCAGGGCCCAATTTCTTTCCGATCACTGGAGGCTGCGTAGAGCTGACGAGTTCCATGATTTAAGGTAGATGGCAATGTCTGTGGAACAATATGAGCGTCATTTTTACGAGCTCAAGCAGTATGCAGATATTGGAGATGATGAGGCCATGCTAGTGCAACATTTTGTCAGGGGCTTAAATTCCTGTATCAGCGGTGGTGTTCGTGTCTTCGAGCCGAAGACGATGGAGGTGGCAGTTGAGAAAGCCCGCCTTGTGGAAGAAAATTTAGCTATGGCTTTAGGAGGACACACGGGAGTACAGATTGGTAGTGCTCCAATTACAGGTGTTGGTTCTTGAGGTGGACAACCTCAAGTTGTAGGGACCTCTAAGAATATTTGAGCACCCTCTAAGGGTGGTTCGCAACAACAACAACGTAATCCACAAAAGTATAAGAATACTCAGCCTCAGCAGGGTGTTAGTTCTCAGTCTGCAGCTAGTGGAGGTAGTTTTCCTCAGTCTAGTGTACCTCCAGGTGATAGAGGATTCAAAAGGAGTATAGAATGTTTTACTTGTGGTCAACAGGGACACATTGCTCATCAATATCCTCAGAAGGGCACTTTTGGGTTTAATCGGAGACCGGCAGCATCATAATTGATAGTAGGAGATGTAGGCAAGTCTCATAGGGTGTTTACCGCAATGGATAACCATCAGGTCGTGCACCAAGGTGGTCCTTCTACGTCAGGAGTTGATCCTCAGAGGTCGAGACGTTGACCGGGTACGGATCTAGTAGGATCCTAGTAGCAAGTTTTCTATAGCTTGGTAGGATGTATTTTAGATGTGTGTTATCTATTTTCTGTGTGTAGGCTTCTTAGAGTAAGTCTGATCCTGGGGGGGGGGGGAAGGATGTTGTACCCCTCCATCTTGTTTATGTTTTCTGATAGTGTGTTACACTTTGATTGACACAATACTTTATCTTGATGTATTTGATCGTTGACTGTAGAGCGATGGTGGATTTATTGTTTGGTTGATTGTTGTACTAGATATTGCATATGTTGTTAGATGATATATTTTACGATGATTTTGTTATATGGCTATTTTGTTGTGTTCTTTAATAATATTGTATGTATGGTGATGTTGTGAGTTTTATGTTGTTATGGTGATTTGATGTGTGTTGGTTTTTAAACTAAAACCGATTCCGTGGTGTTTTCCAGGATGAAGATAAGGAAAACACCTCGGAAGAAGGTTCGGGATCCTATAGTCAAACGGCTATGGAAACTCAGACTTAAATATGATTATTCCAATTGCTCCGTACTCTCTAATTTTGAGACTTTCACGGAAGCTTTGAGGAGGCTTCGTCGTGAAAGGAAGGAGTGGACACCTTCCAGTAGGGAGGCCGTTAAGGCTACCTGCCTAGCTAACTAGGAAACCATCTAGTTATTCCTTGTGTGTTTTCTTTGTTTTCCAGCTTCCTGGAGTAAGCCATGTTCTAGGGGGGGAGGATGTAATACCCCCATGTGGCTGATACTTTTATTACTATTGTTACTCTTATGTGGTGTGTGGATGCATAGTTAGATTGATTAAGGATTATGTTATTTCAATTTATGACATTAAGTTTACCTTGGATTGTAATGTTTAATTTGATTCAGTAATATAGTTTGATGCAGTGATTTTGTAATTAAAACATTACATCGTGAGAAGAATTTGCAGCGTAGCAGGGCACTCGTAAAACGAGTGGTGCTACACTGTCTTCTCACCAAAACTATACTAGCTATTATGATATCAATAATAAAATAACATTTCTAACTAATTAATCACATTGTAAAATAAATTACAAAATCACTGCATCAAACTATATTACTGAATCAAATTAAACATTACAATCCAAGGTAAACTTAATGTCATAAATTGAAATAACATAATCCTCAGTCAATCTAACTATGCATCCACACACCACATAAGAGTAACAATAGTAATAAAAGTATTAGCCACATGGGGGTATTACAGTCGGTAACCCACTCTTTCTACTCATCATCATTCAAATACTTAACCACCCACCTCTGGTATTCTTCATCAGTTGGCCAGTCAAAATTAATCACTTCACTTACCTTTGTACTATAAGGCATATACTTTACTGCTACCTGATTAGCATCTCTTTCAAAATATTCCAAAAATGAGCTGGTACCAATAATCTTATCCATACAATTCACCAACAAATCATAATCCGAGTCATCACAAATTACTTTAATTTGATTATTTATGACCTTACTCGCTTGATCCTGCCATTGTTGGAGTGTTTTGATTTCCCCCTTCTCATCAATTATATCAGGTAACAGTGTGTTACCCCAATCTTTGAAATTATTTACCAACTCCCTAATCTTCCTACTTAAATCATCTGGTAAGGTCTGAAAACCTTGCAATGATTTCACTAATATATAAGTAGGCTTCAATGATTGGGGCATGTTATTTACATCAAACCTTGAGGCTTTATTCATAATATCTAGATCATTTGCCCTAGGGATCCAATTTTCAATTATTGGAATCACTATCCTCTGATCCCTATCAATATTCTTTATTGCTTCAAATAGCAAAGAATACAAAGAATGTATAGAGGGTAATTTATTATCTACCCTTTCATTTAAATGCTCCAAAATAGTAGTAACAATTTCTTTTTCTTTTGAAAGAAAACCCTCCTCTTTTACCCTTAATGATGTCTGTAATTCATCAATTTTCTATATGAGCTGCCTCTTTGTTGGATCAACAGAGCACTCTGTTTCTTCATCAATTTGTTATAGAGGAGGGGTGAGAGAAGGATTTTGAATAGGAGACCCTGGTGTAGAAACATTTGGAGAAGCAGGAGGCATTGACCCTACTATGGGAGGTAATGTGCTGGTTCCTGGAGCACTAGATGTTTCCCCAATATGTCTATACTTGAACCTTTCCACTTTAGTTTGTAGCTCAATATTCCTCTATTGCATTTTACTATATTCGTCAATTAAAATGTTCTCCATTAGGCTCTTTCTCTTAGCCTCCTCCCTTTCAACAGTCTTTTGGGCCAACTTGGCCACATTCACAATTAAATTAGTGGCTTCAGTGGTTGAAGTCTCTGAAGCCCTGTTTATTATTAATCCTCCTTTGAAATTTGGATTAATATCAACAATGTCTAGCTTTCTTCCTTGTGGAGCCAATTCCCAAATTGCTAAGGTCTCATATTTTTCACTGAAGGAAGAGTTTTGCAATGCTGCCTTAACTACTTCTTCTTTAGAATCCTGAAAAGGATTCTTGGACTTCATAATGGCATTGAAAGCTACTACGTCTGTGATGTCCCATTTAGGAAAAATAAAAACACCAGCCTGAATCACAAGTTGTCTCCCTTCTTCAAGAGTGATGTTTTTGAACTCTTCCATTAGTTTAGATTTTACTTCATCATTCTCCTGATTTGACCCGTCAGGCCTTAGTTCTCTTCTCTCCTTGCATTTATTTTGATATTCCTCAAATTTCATCCTCCATGCCAATTGCAAGAATACATGAGTCTTTATAAATGCATTGTCATCTAAGAACTCTTTGCAAGCCTTCATTCTTGCATCCTGCACACTCTTACCCTTCATATCCAAATCGGATAGAACCAATTAAAATAACCTAGGAGGCGAAGGCATACCAACCTACATGTCCTGATCAATAACAATAATTTCATCTATCAGATCCTCAAGTGGGTGATCAGTTCTTTTCCTCTTAGGACGTGGCTCAGATGGTGGTGATGGGGGACTGCGCTCTGGTGAAGACTGAAATTCAATGATCTTGACTGCCCCAGGTACTTTGAATTTTGGACCTGGTTGTGGAGGCGCCTTCATTATTTGCTTCCCCTTTCTGTCTACTTCTTCCTCATCACTGCTAGTATCCCTTTTCCTCCTATAGATGGGACACCTTTCTGTAGGCTAATATACCTACCTTGTTTCAATTGGCCTATCACTTTGTCCTTACATATCTAGACTTAGCCTTAAATTTATCCTTTTGGTTGTCAAGGTGTCCATAATCTCCTTGAATTTTTTCATAGAAAATCAATTTTCTTATGGTATGGAGTGAATTCCATCAATGGATAATAATTCGGATCCATTTCATGCACAATATCTAGTAGATTACTATAAGCTATCCATTTCTCCTTGTTCAATTCCAACTTATTTAAATCAAATTCATTTCTAATCAGGTCCTCAGGGAAATTGAACTCATGTGCAAACTTGCCACCTTTTATTCTTTGTCTAAAAAGAGCAAAGAAACCTTCAGGATCATGTTGTCGCCTTGGACCAAATCTCAAATGGCAATCAACAAAGAATTTATCAAAATGTGTCCAACCTCCCTTTGAAAATGTAAAGTTAGACACTACTGTATAATCAGGAATAATGTTCCATTCCCCTTTCCAGTAAGGTTGTCTTCATAAATGCAACCCATCTACCACATAACTTCTACAAACCCTAGTCTTGGTGGCACATTGTATGGCAGTATGTGAGGGGTTCCTTGAAATCCATATATTCTCAAGAAAGTGCTGACTGGATATGGGATAATGTCACCCCAGTTATGTAAAACCCTCAATTCTGGTTTCCTCTCCTTTAGCCTAAGAAAATCATGCACTTCCTCAGGGATCCTAGGTACATTTACCATCAATCTAGCCCTTAATCTTGAAGCAAAACAATTATCAAATTGCACATAACTGGTGTTTTCCTTATTACAGGATAGATCTATAGCCCATATCTGTATTGGCAATCTTTCTCCATCAACTGATTGCCTTAAGTTCATCTTCTCAGCAAAGAAATCAGCATTCCTAAATAGGAACATATTCATCAACATGGAATACCAAAAGAATTGAGTACCAGTATCACCTTTTTACAGCTTTTACAGCCCTTCATCTATCCTCTTTGCCAAAAAAGAAGCAAAGTCATATGTTACAAAAAAGTTAGGGTGTTGTATTTGCACCCCCATGAACATGTATGCAATTGGCATTACTACACCAGGACTGAAACCCAAAATTTGACATAGTGAATAAAAAGAAGCCAGGAAAGCCTTTGCAAAACAATTCAATCTAAAGGGTTCTTGGTCACTAGGGCTGATGTGAAATTGTGAACCTCCTACCTTAACCAAATGAGGTGGAATCATCTTAACCCTAAAAAGATATTTTAGTTTTATATACTCCTGCTTCATTTCCTCTAAATTAATAGGAACCAAGTCATCACTCGGCTCACTCAAATCAAAAGTCTATTGGATAACATCTATGTTAATTTCTAATAGAACCCCTCCATCATTATCTCTAATTACTCGTGTGATGGGGTCATATCTTATGGCCACTGCCCTAAGTAAGTCCACATCAGGGAACACATTTGGTACAACTAGCTTACCCATGTCATATATCCATCCATTTGAGAAAGGGTGAGGAAAATTCCTCTGTCCATACCATAATCTGAACATCTCTAAGTCAGTGAGTGGAACCCTAGCATTAGCAATGTTGGAACTATTATACACGAACCCCTCCCCTAGTATTTTCCCTCGCAATAACACTACACCCTTCCTTCTATCATTTGTTGACAACGGAAATTGATCTAGGAAATCATTGTACAAGTTTCTTTTCAAATACTCAATGTGGCTAGAGTGTTGCTTGGGTGGCGCCATTTTAGACAAACTAGGGCTTCACTAAAATGTTACACTTCAGATCACGCAATTTTATTTTGTAGAGGGTTGAATTAGCATTGTTGTTGATCTATTTCCTATAGATCAATGGTGCCTGCCATCCACTACGAAGGAAGTCCACATGGTGGTTGCCCACGATATCACAATCCTAAAACTTCTAATAGCGCGATGGCAGGAAACCGTTGATCCTGGGAATCAATGATCTCATTCCTTTAACATAGTTGCCAACCATGTCGTTAACCTTTGAATAGCTTTTCCAGTGAGATTATAACATATCTGTCGAATTAGAACATGTGCGTCTCAAGAACACTTTAGTAATCCGCCCCTTAATACATTTAAAGCCGGCTAGTGTTTCCTTTACTCTTTAGGCTTCATCGGATGAGACATGTGGTGCCCGCCCATGATTTCACAATCAACCCAAGCACCATCGCAAGATGGTAGGGAATGGCTTAGATCAAATGGCAGTTGGTTAGCGATAGCACAAATTTGATTCCCCATATAGGACACATGGTGCCTGCCCATGATTTCGTGATCCTTCAATTCCCGATCACGGGATGGCAGGCACCATTGATATCTACAAGAAATAGATCAATGACAGCTCTAAATCAACCTTTGCAAAATAAAACATTCATTAAAAGGAGAAGTGGGCATTACTAGGCGGACGACAAATAAAAAAATTATATTTATAGAAGAAAAATAAAATAAATTTACAATTTGTTTTATAATTTCACTTTTAACTTTAAATGTATGTTCACTCATTAAGTTGTATTTTTTTTAGATTCACATTTTTATTTTAGATGTTTGTTTATAAAATATAAAGATGCATTAAAAATATATTAGAAATATTTCTCTTTATATTATATAGCATTCATAACATTAAATTAACATAGAATAATTTCACAATATCACTTAACCAATCAAGAAAAATTTAATCATTACTATGCAACATTATTCTCACATCAAACTAACAAATAAAATTGAAAACAAATTTATTTTTTTATTTTATAACATTCATAACTTAAACCTTTTATGTACACAATATCAAGTTAATTATAAAAAACACATAAAATTATTTATAAGCAACTTAAATTTTTTAACAATTTAATAAAATATAATTTAATATAATTAAGAAAAATTAAATAAGAATTATAGATAAATTTATGAAATATTGATTTACTTATCAAGAAAAAATCAATGATAAATTTACTTACCAATCTATTTTAACCATCAAGAAAAATTAATCATTAGTGATTACAACATTATTGGCACATCTTTTAAACTGACAAATAAACATTGAAAACACATTTATTTTTTATATTATAACATTCATAACTTAAACCTTTTTATACACAATGTCAAGTTAACTATAAATGGTATAGAGTTTAGATTTGCTATATCTATCATATATCAACATAGGTAAATTTGAAAATATTTTAAATTATATAATTTCAAAAAAAAATGAATGAATTTATAGAAGATTATTTTTATTAAAGTGATAGAATCTAATCCCAATACTAACATTAATTGTAAGTCTAACCATAACCCCAACCCTAAAACTAACACTAATTAACTTCAAACCTAACTCTAATTTTATATCCAACCCTAAACATAACTATGATTCTAAAACTAACATTAATGAAACCCTAATTGAACCCTAATACTAACCCTTGCCCCAATTGAACTAACTAACCCCAAGCTCTATCATAGAACCTTAATCTTCCCCAACCCCAACCTAATCCTAATTGAATCCTATATCTAATAATTTTAATTAAAGTCTAACCCTATTTGAACCTTAAACTTAATTGAACTCATGTTTAGGGTTAGGGTTCAATTAAGGTTAGGGTTGAATTATGGTTATGATTAGGGTCAAAATTCAAATAGGATTATGGTTGGAGTTTAATTAAGGCTGCTATTCACTTAGGGTTAAGGTTCAATTAGTATTCAATTTGGGTTAGGGATCAATTAGGGTTATAATTCAATAAGGGTTTAATTAAGGCAGGGTTAAGGTTAGTCTTAAATTAGGGCTAGGATTGGAGTTAGGGTTCAATTAAGGTAAGGGTTATTGTATATTTTAGGGTTAGGGTTCAATTAGAGTTCTCTAGGGTTTTGATACAATTAGGGTTAGGTTTCAACAATACCTAGGGTTACGATTATAGTTCAATTAATGTTAGAGTTAGGTTATAATATGAGTTCAATAAGGTTAGGGTCAAGGTTTAATTAGTGTTAGATTTAGGGTTGCAATAATAAAATTTTCCATAATGATATGGAAAGGCATTCAATTGGATTCATATACAAATGCACAAATAAGAATTGGTAATTAAGAATTCTCTAGAACTAAAGTTATAACAACAAATACAATCCTTAGCTTAATCATTTGTTCTTTGTTAGGGTTGGGATAAGAATTTAACGGGGCCAACCAAGACTTAGGAAATAAAATCCTCTGAAGGAAATAAAGTATTATAATCAAAGTTGGGTTTTAATTTTAATCTGGTGACATAAGTCTAAGCCATTAACTCCAGGGGTCATGTCGCCAATGGCTTAGCCAAATCCTTTCATTAAATACTAATCGTGCAATGTGTAGGTTTTCTAGATTCGAAGATATGGGAGAAGATCTCAATTGTACCTCGCCAACTCACAGACCTCAAACTCAATCTATGTGAAGATGTGTACATCGATCTCAATTTGTGTGAAGATGTTGCTGTTGGCAATCATGAAGGGTGATCTTTGGATTCTCATGCAACTCTAGTTAAATGGTGACAGTACATATGCCGCCAAATTGACATGTTTGCACATGCATTTTTACTAAGCATTGATGAAGGTTGCCATTACCTCGCACAATAAATACAAGAGGAGTTAACTGCTAATAGTGTCATTCTTGTAGTAGTTAGAGCACTTTGTGGGTTGAGTCTAATCAAGTTTGAGTGCTTGTATGAGAAGAGAAAATGAGTAAGTTAGTAAGGAGGTCTATTTGTTTGAGCTCACAAAAGCTCGGTCCTGCTATTCAGGAAGGTGCTTTAGTTGACAAGCCCAGGCTTGTGCCCACTAGATGCAGTAGAAGGTTGCAATTCCAAGACGTTGCTACTCAACTGGTAGATGACAAAGGAAAGCAGTTGGTGTGCTCTATTACTAGTGTCGGTAGGAAAATAAGGTATGGGCATGGCTCCTCTGGATGCCAACACTCGCCCATTGACCTTATGAGCAACACTTCTGATGATGTAACCGAGACCGACTCTGACTACTATCAATATTTACCTCTCTTCAATCATGGTTAGCCCTCTGATGAGGAAGTGATATTTGTGGTGGCATTGGCTATTAAAACCCCAAGCGGATGGACTAGACCGTATTGGGCAAGGAAAAGAAAGAAGAGGAGGCTAAGGGCCTACTGTATTGGGCAACAACTAGAAGCGGGCGTGTATACTGAGGTCTGAGTGTTGGTAAGGGTAGGTGGTAGGTAAATAAGAAGTTGTTGTGGTGCCTTCGTGGCAATTTAGTTGCCTAGTTTTTTTGCGTGGATAGCAACAAGGGGATTTTGATGACAATTTGTGCTCCCTTTTCTTTTAGATTTCCCCAGTTCGTGCGCCATTATGTTTTGCAGATTCAATGTGTGGGAAGCTTTGAAATGAAAGTAAAATGCATTGGATATTTTGTTCAAATGAAAATTTGTGGTGAAATTACATTTGAGCCTAAAGCTTGTTGCTCCCTTATCATATAAAAGGGAATTCAAGGCTCATTTTTAGGGAGAGAACTAATGAAAGCTCTAGCTAGGTTTTGAGTTGAATATATGGGTAGAAAGATATATGTCCTTTGATGAGGAAGTGATATATGTGGTGCCATTGGCTGTTAAAACCCCAAGCGGACAGACTAGAACCATATTGGGCAAGGAAAAGAAAGAAGAGGAGGTTGGGGGTCTACTGTATTGGGCAACAACTAGAAGTGGCCGTGTATACCGAGGTCTGAGTGCTGGTAAGGGTAGGGTGGCGGGTAAATAAGAAATTGTTGTGGTGCCATAGTGGAAATTAATTTGGTTGCCTAGTTTTTTGCGTGGATACAAAGGGGATTGTGATGACAATTTGTGTTCCCTTTTCTTTTACCTTTCCCCAATTCATGCACTATATATGTTTTGCAGATTCAATGTGTGGGAAGTTTTGTAATGAAAGTCAAATGCAATGGATATTTTGTTCAAATGAAAATTTGTGGTGAAATTACATTTGAGCCCGAAGCTTGTTGCTCCCTTGTCATATAAAAGGGAATTCAAGGCTCATTTGTAGGGAGAGAACTGATGAAAGCTCTAGCTAGGTTTTGAGTTGAATATATGGGTAGAAAGATATATGTCCTCTCATGAGGAAGTGATATCTGTGGTGCCATTGGCTATTAAAACCCCAAGTGGACATAATAGAATAGATAGCATGTTTTGAGTTTTAGATGAATATATGCAAATTATCTTAAATTGTATGTAGATATGACATATAAGCATGAATAAACATATAATTCTAATATATTTTCTCTCCGTATGTGGATTTGAGTGAACTTTGAATGAAATGTTAATGATTTTCTCATTCTTTTTTTGAGAATTTGTTCAATTGTGTGTCTATTTTTTGGGTAGAATTCAATTTTAAAATTTTGAGGTTTCATATTTATATGTGTGAGATTGATCTAATATTCCAGAAAATGAATGTTAAAATATCATTAAAAAAATGGGCATATAATGAATGTAGAAGTAAAATTATATTTGCATATATTCATAAAATAAGATCTAATAAACAAAAAATATATGCAATTAAAAATAAAGGAAAAATAATTCAACCCAAATTTAGATAAGAGAATGAGTAGATTATATGATAACTTCCAAGGCTAGGGTTAGGGTTTGATTGGGATTGAATGTTTGCACTTAAGTGATTAGAGTTATGAATCTACAATTGGGGTTCAATTAATGTTCACTTAGGGTTTCTTTCTTGGGAGAAGTTTATTGAATGGTAAGTGTATTTTATAAAATTAATATGTCAAGAATTAATTTTAGATAATACTACATGTGGTTTTTCATATGGTATTAAATTGTATATTAAAATTGATAATAGATTTCCTTCTTTTGCATTGTAAGCTACCATAATATATGGCCTTAAAATCCTATTCATATTTTGATCTTTTCTAAACTATACAACACGACATCCAACAAAAAAAATTGTATGCATTTTTTCCAAGCACAAATCCTTAGAATTCTTAATGAGTTACTTAGGTTAATTATTTATTGCAATAAATGGATTTGAGGGAAAATATTAAAATATTTATATATATAGAAAAATTTAAATGCAAGGGATTCAAGTACATACCTTTGCTTTTGTTAATGTTGATGAAGATACAAATCTTGATGAAGTGCCAAATTTTATGACATGATATAAAAAAATGGAATATCTTTGCTCTATGTGGCACTTGAAATTTTGTACAAAACTATAACTAACTCTACGTCAAATTTGTGACTTTAGACCTATTTTGCATCAATAAATATGAACTTTGACACATGCCTCCTAATCTAGCATACAATATGTACTTAAATGCTCAAAATAGTTGGGACTAGTGTTGAGATTGGTGGATCTTTGGGAAGTTCCAATGCCTCACCTTTGTATCTCTCCCTATAGATAGAGGTAGAGATGAATATAGAA
>VDFB02205750.1:0-19810 GCA_007258455.2 Sequoia sempervirens
GTGTGTAATTTAAAATACAAATTATATAATTCTTATAATATTTATATTATTATTTATTGAATATTTTATAGAATTTAAACTAAAAAAATTAGCCTCCCCCTCTCGCTCTCCCTCTCTCCCCCTCTCTACATATATCTCTTTCTTCCCCATCTTCTATCTCTCCCTCTACATATCTCTTTGTCTTTCTCCCTCCCTCTCTCTATCTCTCCCCATCTCTCCCCGATCTCTTTCTCCCTCCCTATACACCTATATATCTTCATATCTCAACCTATTTGTCCCTTTATCTTCCCATATATCTCTATATCTATGTCTTTCTCTTCCCATTTATCTATCTCTCCTTCTCTCTTTCTCTCTCTCTATCGCTCCCTATTTCTATCGATCCCTCTCCATCTCTATTTGTCTTTATCTACTTATATATATATCTCTCTCTCCCCTCTCTCTCTCTCTCTCTCTCTCTCTCTCTCTCTATATATATATATATATATATATATATATATATATATATATATATATATATATATACATATATATATATCCCATCTATCTCCTCTATCTCTCTATATATTTATTTCTCCCTTCATCTGTCTTCTACATTCTATCTATTTTTGTTTATTAGATCTTATTTTATGAATATATGCAAATATAATTGTACTTCTACATTCATTCTATGCCTATTTTTTCATGATATTTTAACATTCATTTTCTAGAATATTAGATCAATCTCACACATATAAATATGAAACCTCAAAATTTTAAAATAATATTTAAGTTTTCCCACTTCAATTTATCATTTATGTTATTTGAATTAAAATATTTTAAATCATACTCTTAATTCATCATACTTTTAAATCCTAACCCTAGTTAGACCCTAACCCTATTTGGACTCTAACCCTTACCCTAATTGAACACTAAATCTAATTGTAATTGACCACTAAGCATAATTGAATTCTACCCCTAACTCTAACTAACTAAACCCTAAACCTAACTCTAATCAAACCCTAACCCAAACCTACTTAATTGATTCATAATCCCAACCCTAACCCAAACCCTAATTGAACTTTAAAACTAACCTTAATTAAGTATTAACCCTAATTGAACATTTATTGAACAGTAGTCCTAATTGTACCATAACCCTAACTTTGAACTACAGTTGAACTCTAATCCTAACCCTAACACTAATTCTTATCCTAATTGAACCTTAACCCCAACCCTAACCTTAACCTTGACCCTATTTGAACTCTTATTGAATTCATAACCTTAATTAAACCCCAACCTCATCCTCAATCCTAACCCAAATTGAACATTCATTGAACCCTAAACCTAACCCTAAGTGAACACTAATCCTAATTGAACTCTAACTTTTTAGTTGAAAATATTAAAGTGCCTTAGATTTTCCCATTCATCGTCATTTATCATTCAATTCCTAATAGAACTCCAAAAATTTATACTTTTATAATGTTTTAATACACACCTAATATTAAGGGTTTAGAGTTTAAGGGTTAAGGGTTTAGGGTTAAGGGGAGAGAGATAAAGGGAGTGAGTGAGTGACCCATTTACATATTATTCTTTTATTCTTTGTTAGTTAAATATTTAGTTACCCATTTACTATTAGCATAAATGACCCAAGAATTTAATAGAATGGACTACTCATATAATACCTTGCATTATGGAGCTCAATTCTCTGATATATTACTACTTATCAAATCCTTTGTAAATAATTGTAAACTTATGACTCCATTTAAGCATTTAATTGATTTTCTTGAATCAAAGCAAAAACATAGACACACAATTGAACAAATTCTCAAAAGAAGAATGACAACATCATTAACATTTCATTCAAAATTCACTCAAGTCCACATAAGGAGAGAAAATATATTAGAATTATATGTTTATTCATGCTTATAAGTCATATCTGCACACAATTTAAGATAATTTGCATATATTCATCCAAAACTCAAAATAGGTTATCTATTCTATTTCGTTCGCTTGGGGTTTTAATAGCCAATGGCACCACAGAAATCACTTCCTCATTAGAGGATAGATATCTTTCTACCCATATATTCAACTGAAAACCTAGCTAGAGCTTTCATCAGTTCTCTCCCTACAAATGAGCCTTGAATTCCCTTTTATATGATAAGGGAGCAACAAGCTTCGGGCCCAAATGTAATTTCACCACAAATTTTTATTTGAACAAAATCTCCATTGCATTTGAATTTCATTTCAAAACTTCCCACACGTTGAATCTACAAAACATAGTGGCACACAAACTAGGGAAATCTAAAAGAAAAAGGAACACAAATTATCATCAAAATCCCCTTGTCGCTATCCACACAAAAAAACCAGGCAACCAAATTGCCATGAAGGCACCACATCAACTTCTTATTTACCTACCACCCTACTCTTACCAACACTCAGACCCCGGTGTACATGCCCGGTTCTAGTTGTTGCCCAATATGGTAGACCCTCAACCTCCTCTTATTTCTTGTCCTTGCCCAATATCGTTCTAGTCCATCCACTTGGGCTTTAATAGCCAATGGCACCATAGATATCAATTCCTCATCAGAGGGCAGACCGTGATTGAAGTGAGGTAAATACTGACAGTAGTCGGAGTCAGTCTCAGTTACATCATCAGAAGTGTTTCTTGAAAGGTCAATGGGCAAGTGTTGGCATCTAGAGGAGCCATGCCCATACCTTATTTTCCTATCGACACTAGTAATAGAGCACACCACTGACTGCTTGCCTTTGTCATCTACCAGTTGAGCAGCAACATCCTGGAATTGTAACCTTCTACTACATCTAGTGGGCACAAGCCTGGGCTTGTCAACCAAAGCACCTTCCTGAATAGCAGGACCAAGCTTTTGTGAGCTCAAATGAATAGACCTCCTTACTGACTTACTCATTTTCTCTTCTCAAACAAGCACTCAAACTTGATTAGACTCAACCCACAAAGTGCTCTAACTGATACAAGAATGACACTATTAGCATTTAATTCCTCTTGTATTTATTGTGCGAGGTAATGGCAACCTTCATCAATGCTTAGTAAAAATGCATGTGCAAACATGGCAATTTGGCGGCATATGTACTATCACCATTTAACTAGAGCTACTTGAGAATCCAAAGATCACCCTTCATGATTGCCAACAACAACATCTTCACACAGATTGAGATTGACGTGACTACACAAGCAAGGAATAATTCATTAATGCTTCACCAATTGTACGATAAAACGACCACCATGTGTCATTTTCCAACTTTGAATACTACTTGTTGATATCTTGAAGAGTTGGCAGATCAAACAGTTTATCTCGGGCTAACTCGGTTTGACATCCAACGAAGCATCATTCACCTTCCTCATGACCAATAACATTAATCCATCTTAGAAACCAACTACCATGTCGGCAGGTCCTATGTACTTTGTAAACTAAACGGCTGGAGCTAAGCATCGCAATCTCATTGACCTCGCGGCTTTTAACCAACCTTCATCTTCCTCCTGCGAGCTAGTAGGGAACAACAGAGATTTACATTAGCTTTTGATCTTGGTTGTCGATCTAAAACCATGGGTTATGAGCTCAATAGTGGAGATTGGGCCCTACATTCCATATAGGACACACATCTTCCTTTTTCTAACCTCACACCAAATAACACAGCAACACCTTAGGTCTGCGAGTTGGCAGGGTACAATCAAGATCTTCTCCCATATCTTTGAATCTAGAAAACCTACACATTGCACAGTTAGTATTTAATGAAAGTATTTTGCTAAGCCGTTGGCGACATGACCACTGGGGTTAATGGCTTAGGCTTACGTCACCGGATTAAAATTAAAACCCAACTTTGATTTTAATACTTTATTTCCTCCGCAAGGTTTTATATCCTAAGTCTCGGTTGACCCTATGTTTCATCTTTTAAAAAATAACTTATGTTGTTTTTTGTCATCCACCTAGTAATTCCCACTTCTCCTTTTAATGAATGTTTTATTTTGCAATGGTTGATTTAGTGCTACCATTGATCTATTTCCTGCAGATATCAATGGTGCCCGCCATCCCGTGATCGGGAATTGAAGGATCATGAAATCACAGGTAAGCACCATGTGTCCTATCTGGGGGATCAAATTTGTGCTATCGTTGACCAGCTGCCATTTGATCTAAGCCATTCCCCACCATCCCACGATGGTGCTTGGGTTGATTGTGAAATCATAGGCCACATGTCTCATCTGATGAAGCTTAAAGAGTAAAGGAAACACTAGCCAACTTTAAATGTATTAAGGGGCAGATTACTAGAGTGTTCTTGAGATGCACATGTTCTAAATCGATGGATATGTTATAATCTCATTGGAAAAGCTGCTCAAAGGTTAACGACATGGCTGGCGACTGTGTTAAAGGAACGAGATCATTGATGCTTAGGATCAACAGTTGCCTACCATCGCGCGATTAGAAGTTTGAGGATTGTGATATAGTGGGCAACCACCACATGGACTTCCTTCATAGTGTATGGTAAGGTGGGCCCCTTATCGCCGTGTTGGAAATTGTGTTAGCTTGTTTTGAAGGTATCCGTTGATGATTTGATCAAGCTAAAGAATCGATGACTTGAATTTAAATCTGCATCAAATATGATTGGAGTCATTCATGCAGCACGAAATTGAGCTTTAATGGCAAATGAGACACTTGCTGGCATAATTTGATTGACAATAAAATCAATTTTCCTACTTAGTCTGTATCACAAAGCATTCAACTATTTCACGAAGCATGATCCTAAGGGTTTCTTTGCTCTTTTCAGACAAAGAATAAAAGCTGGAAAATTTGTGCATGAGTTCAATTTCCCTGAAGACTTGATTAGAAATGAATTTGATTTGAATAGACAGGATTTGAACAAGGAGAAATGGATAGCTTATGGTAAGCTACTACATGTTGTGCACAAAGCATCCAATTATTTCATGAAAATAGTTTCAGATTCGAAGGTGAAATTGCAGGCCGGTACAACCAGAATTTGGAGTTTATGCGAAAAGAGTCGTAAGTTTATTTTTTGTGCCTCCCAGTCATTTTGCACCTAAATTTGGGAAAGGGGTTTACTATGCTTGTCATTAAGCTTATTGAATTCTCTTGTTAGGGCTATATTTTAATCATAAATTGTGAAAAAGAACCTATTTTACTCTATAATTTCATATCTCTGCTTAGTCCTAGCCACTTGAAGTGTAACATTGTAACGAAGCCCTAGTTTGTCCAAGATGGCACCACCCAAGTAGCACTCTGGCCACATTGAATATTTAAAAATAAACCTGTACGATGATTTCCTAGATCAATTACCGTTATCAACGAATGATAGAAAGAAAGGTGTAGTGTTGATGCGAGGGAAAATCCTAGGGGAGGGGTTATTGTGTAATTGTTCCAACATTGCTAATGCTAGGGTTCCACTTACTGGCTTAGAAATGTTTAGATTATGGTATGGACAAAGGAATTTTCCTCACCCTTTTTAAAATGGATGGATGTATGACATGGGGAAGCTCGATGTACCAAATGTATTCCTTGATTTGGACTTACTTAGGGCAGTGGCCACAAGATATGACCTCATCACACAGGTAATTAGGGATAATGATGGAGGAGTGCTATTAGAAATTAATTGAGATGATATCCAGCAGATTTTTGGTTTAAGTGAGTCGAGTGAAGACTTGGTTCCCATCAATCTTGAGGAAATGAAGTAGAAGTATGTAAAGCTGAAATCTTTTTTTAGGGCTAAGCTACTTCCACCTCATCTGGTTAGGGCAGGAGGTTCATAATTTCATATCAGCCCTAGTGATCAGGAACCTTTTAGATTGAATTACTTTGCAAAACCTTTCCTAGCCACTTTCTACTCATTATGTCAGATTTTGGGTTTCAATCCTGGTGCGGTAATTCCTATTGCATACATGTTCATGGGGGTGCAAATACAACACCCTAACTTCTGTGTGACATATGATTTTGCTTCTTTCTTGGCTGAGAGGATACATGAAGGGCTATCAAAGCTGCAGAAAAATGATACTGGTACTCAATTCTTTTGGTATTCTATGTTGATGCATATGTTTCTGTTTAGGAATGCTAATTTCTTTTCTGAGAAGATAAAATTAAGGCAATCAGTTGATGGAGAAAGATTGCTAGTACAGATATGGGCTGCAGATTTATCCTGTAATAAGGAAGGCACCAGTTATGTGCAATTTGATAATTGTTTTGATTCTAGATTAAGGGCTAGATTGATGTTGAATGTACCTAGGATCCCTAAGGAATTACATGATTTCCTCAGGCCAAAGGGAAGGAAGCCAGAACTGAGGGTTTACTATAACTGGGGTGACATTATCCCATACCCAGTCAGCACTGTCTTGAGAGTATATGGATTTCAAGGAGCCCCTCACATACTACCATACAATGTACCACCAAGAGTAGGGTTTGTAGAAGTTATGTGGCATATAGGTTGTATTCATGAAGACAACCTCACTGGAAGGGGGAAGGGAACATTCTTCCCTAATTATAGTGGTGTCTGACTTTGTATTTTCAAAGGGAGGTTGGACACATTTTGATAAATTCTTTGTTGATTACCATTTGAGATGTGATCCAAGGCGACAACATGATCTTGAAGGTTTCTTTTCTCTTTTTAGACAAAGAATAAAGCTAGCAAATTCACACATGAGTTCAACTTCCCTGAGGACCTGATTAGAAATGAATTTGATCTAAATAAGCAGGAGTTGAACAAGGAGAAAAGGATAGCTTATAGTAAGCTACTAGATGTTGTGCATGAAATGGATCTGAAGTATGATCCACTATTGGAATTAAATCTATACCATAAGAAAATTAATTTTCTAATGAACTTCAAGGAGATTATGGACACCTTGAG
This sequence comes from Sequoia sempervirens, assembly GCA_007258455.2. Lineage (NCBI taxonomy): Eukaryota > Viridiplantae > Streptophyta > Pinopsida > Cupressales > Cupressaceae > Sequoia > Sequoia sempervirens. Next base: position 6,859 of record VDFB02205750.1, read on the forward strand.
AACCAAAAAGATAAATTTAAGGCTAATTCTGGGTATGCAAGAACAAAGTGTTCGGCCAATTGAAATAGGGCCAATATACTAGCCTATAGAAAAGTGGCCCATTTATAGAAGGAAAAGGGATAGTAGCAGTGATGAGGAGGAATTAGACAGAAAGGGAAAGCAAATAAAAAAGGCGCCTTCACGACCAAGTCCAAAATTCAAAGTGCCTAGGGCAGTCAAGATCATTGATTTAAAATCATCACTAGAAGACAGTCCCCCATCACCATCATCTGAGCCAAGCCCTAAGAGGAAAAGAACTAATCACCCACATGAGGATCTGATAGATGAAATTATTGTTACTAATCAGGACATGCAGGTTGGTATGCCTTCCCCTCCTAGGCAAGCTAAATTGGTTTTATCCGATTTGGATATGAAAGGTAAAAGTGTACAAGATGCAAGAATGGAAGCATGCAAGGAGTTCTTAGATGACAATACATTTGTAAAAACTCATGTATTCTTGCAATTGGCATGGAGAATAAAATTTGAAGAGTATTAAGATAAATGCAGGGAGAGAAGGGAACTAAGGCCTGACAAGTCAGACCAGGAGAATGATGAAGTAAAAGTTGAACTAATGGAAGAGTTCAAGAACATCACTCTTGAGGAAGGAAGACAACTAGTGAGTCAGGCTAGTGTATTGATTTTTCCTGAGTGGAACATTGCAAATGTAGTAGCTTTTAGTGCTATTATGAAATCCAAGAATCCTTTTCAAGATTCTAAGGAAGAAGTTAAGGCAACATTGCAAAACTCTGCCTTCAGTGAAGAATATGAGACCTTGGCAATTTGGGCATTGGCTCCACAAGGGAGAAAACTAGATATTGCTAATATTAATCCAAATTTCAAAGGAGGATTAATAATAAAGAGAGCTTCAGGGACTTCAACCACCGAGGCCACTAATTTAACTGTGAATGTGGCCAAATTGGCCCAAAAAATTGTTGAAAGGGAGGAGGCTGAAAGGAAGAGCTTAGTGGAGAAGTATAACATTTTGATTGAAGAATATAGTAAAATGCAACAAAGGAATGTTGAGTTGCAAACTGAAGTGGAAAGGTTTAGGTAAAGACAGATTGGGGAAACATCTAATGCTCCAGGAACCAGTACATTACCTCCCACAGCAGGGTCAATGCCTCCTACTTCTCGAAATGTTTCCACACCAGGGTCTCCCATTCAAAATCCTGCTCTCACCCCTCCTCTAGAACAAATTGATGAAGAAACAGAGTGCTCTATTGATCCAATGAAGAAGTAGCTCATATAGAAAATTGATGAATTACAAACATCAACAAAGGTAAGAGAGGAGGGATTTCTTTTAAAGGAAAGGGAGATTGTTACTACTGTTTTGGAGCACTTAAATGAAAAGGTAGATAGTAAATTGCTATCTATACATTCTTTGTATTCTTTGTTGTTGGAAGCAATAAAGAGTATTGATAGGGATCAGGAGATAGTGATACCAATAATTAAAAATTGGATCCCAAGGGCCAATGATCTGGATATCATGAATAAAGCCTCAAGGTTTGATATAAATGATAGGCCCCGATCATTGAAGCCTACTCATGTGTTAGTAAAATTATTTCAAGGTTTTCAGACCTTACTAGATGATTGAAGTAGGAAGATTAGGGAGTTGGTGAAGAATTTCAATGATTGGGGTAACATATTGTTACCTGATATAATTGATGAGCAAGGGAAAATCAGAACACTCCAACAATGGCAGGATCAAGCAAGTAAGGTCATCAATAATTAGATTAAAGTAATTTGTGATAACTCAGATTATGATTTGTTGGTGAGTTGTATGGATAAGATTACTAGTACCAGCTCATTTTTAGAATCTTTTGAAAGAGATACAAATCAGGTAGCGGTTAAATGCATGCCTTATAGTACAAAGGTAAAGGAGGTAATTAATTTTGGCTGTCCGACTGATGAAGAATACCAGAAATGGGTAGCTAAGTATTTGAATGATGAAGATTGAAAGGAGTGGACTATTGACAGGTGGCAAATCTGATGCTACGGTTACAATGGTTCCAATTTTGTGTTGATGGCATTCTCGACGTGGGTTTCTTGTGGTTTTTTGTTATTGCATCAACCGTCCTCTGTTGACATGATGAACAAGAATATGCTCTAGGATGATTGTAGTTGTAATGATTTTTGGAATATCATCAGGTGCTCCAATTGGTTGGCAACGTGTGTACTTTCTGGCCCGAGGATTTTTTTCTACTTCATTTTCTATAAGAAGGATTTCAAGGCAAGAAGTACAGGTTAGCAGGTTAGATAATTTTGATCGAGTCTAGGTGAAGTTGCAGAGCAGATTGTAAAGTACAATGGTTTTAGAGAAAAATGCAATTTAGGTTCTAAGTCATTCTATAATAATTTTTGAGTTCATGGAGATTTAATGTTGCATAACAATATTAGCATTTGAATTGAAATGATAAATTAAAGCTCATGTCTCTCCACTGTATGTGCATATCTGAGCTTTGAATAAAATAACTAAGGGTTGTTTTATTCATCTCACTATTGTGGTGTGTATGATTCTATTTTAGCTTTAATTCAAGGAATTAATTAAAATTCTTGAATGGGATTATAGGCAGATATGTTCCGTATAAGGATTTGATAAGTAGTATTGGCTTAGAATACATACTGATGAAATTGTAATGCAATATTGTTAGGGACCTTATATGTCATGTATTACATCTATTATAAACCTTTAAATGCTTATAAATTTGACTCTTGCAATGGATATATGGCACTGATCTAAGTTGCACTCATTCGTTTGATTCAGTATTTGTTTGTCTTTGCCTAGAGCTTGCTACAAATTGCAAATCAATGACTATTTTATATTATGGATTATGTTGTAGTCATCCCATGCTCCATATAGTTGATATTGTCGAAGAATAGCCAATTCTATTCGATATTATCCTATTGTGTTGAGTTATTAAGTGGGATTATTTGTTATTATTAATGTTGTTTATGATAATGGTGCAGAGGTTGTAAACACATTAAGGGATTCCCCTCTCAGGTCTTGTAGAGCCCAAAGTGTAGGAGGCTTTTAAAGTCCTCATCAATTGGTCTAGGTCCTTTGAGTTTCCCTTTATTGGAATTGGCGATTCCATAGGTAGAATAGAAGATAAACATTGTTAGTAGTAAAAAAGAACCAACAACAGGCTCAATCAAGTGAGGCCATCAATGATCAAATGAATTCAATTTGTGATGACTCCGACTATGATTTGTTGGTGAGCTGTATGGACAAAATCATTAGTACTAGCTCATTTTTGGAATCTTTTAAAAGGGATGCGAATCAGGTAGCAGTAAAATACACAACTTATAATACCAAGGTGGATGAGGTAATTAATTTTGATTGGTCGACTGATGATGAGTACCAGAATTGGGTAACTAAATATTTGACTGAGGAGGAGTAAAAGGAGTGAACTACTAACAGGTGGTAGATCAGATGTTGTGGTTGCAACGGTTCCATATTTGTGTTGACGGTTTTTTTGGTGCAGTTTTCTTGTGGTTTTCTGCATCAACATTCCTCAGCTGATATGATGAACAAGAATATTTTTCAAGGTGGTGGCTATTGTAACAAATTTTGGAATATCACCAGGTGCTCCAATTGAATGGTGATAGGTGTACTTTCTGGCTCAGTTCTTGTTTGCTCCTTCATTTTCTATAAGAAGGATTTCAAGGCTAGAAGTACGTGTTAGCAAGTTAGATAACTTTTTTCAAGTCTAGGTGAAGTTGTAGAGCAAATTGTAAAGTCTGATGGTTTTAGAGAAATAAAATTTAGGTTTTGAGTCATTATGTAACAGGTTTTGAGTTCATAGAGATTTAATGTTGTATAACAGTACTATCATTTGAGTTGAAATAAAAATTCGAGCTCATGTCTTTCCATTGTACATGCATATCTGAACTTTGAATGAAATAACTAAGGGTTGTTTTATCCATCTCACTGTTGTGGTGTGTATGATTCTATTTTAGCTTTAATTCAAGGAATTAATCAAAATGCTTGAATCAGATTATAGGCGGATATATGTTGTATAAGGATTTCATAAGTAGTCCTGGGTTAGAATGCATATTGATGAAATTGTAATACAATATTGTTAGGGATCTTATATGTGATGTATTAAATATGTTATAAACCTCTAGATGCTTATGAATTTGACTCCTGCAATGGATATATGGCACTGATCTAAGTTGTGATTATTAATGTATTCAGTATTTGTTTGTTTTTTCCTAGAGCTTGATACAAATTCCAAATCATTGACTATCTTATACAATGGATTGTGTTTAGTTATCTCACGCTCCAGATAGTTGATATTGTCTATGAACAGCCAATTCTAGTTGATATTATCTTATCGTGTTGAGCTATTGAGTGAGATCATCTATTATTGTTAATGTTGTTTATAATAATGGTGCAGAGGTTGTAAACACATTAAGGGATCACCCTCCTGGGTCTTGCAGAGCCCGAAGTGTAGGAGGCTTTTAAATTCCTCGTCAATTGGTCCAAGACCTTCAAGCTGCCTTCAATTGGAATTGGCAATTCCATAGGTAGATTAGAAAACAAACTTGGTTACATTGTAAAAAGAACCAACATACACATCAACCAGTGAACAACCACCTCTACAACTGAATTTTTAATCTTTTATGATCACATGAAACATAAAACACACTAATTTCAAGGTTTTTAACATCACTATTGAAATGTTTTAATTTTTTGACCTTTCAAACATTAAAAAGTACATCATTAAATTAATTATGTAATGGCATAAAAATTAAAAATGTCATGAATTAATTATGTAACCATATAAGTCAAATATAATTCTATTAAAAAATTAATATCAAATAGATAATATAATCGCATAACTTATACATTTCAATGTCATTGATCTTCTTCTTCATCCAACTCTTTCTCTGTATCATCTAATCTAGATTCGACATTGTAACGATTAGTCATATCATCATCTTCGTCATCGATATCAGTTTTGATAATGTCATCATCCACACAGATATCATCTTCATGAACATTAACTCCTACATCATCATGATCTAGTTCCTCCTCTTCAAAATCTTTGTCAGAGACATCATCAACTAACCGTTGATCATGATCATCATCTACATCATCTTCTAGTTCTTCGATATCTTCTTCTTCCACCACATTATACTTTATCGACCTTCCTCTTGGATCATGTCTAACAACAAATGACCAAACTGGTTTACCTGGAACCTCTAAGTAAAATACCTATTCACATTGGCTTGGAAGAACATAGGGCTCATTTCCAGCTCACTCGATCAACCTTGTATTAAACATGGTAAATCTATTATCATGTTCAATAACAATTCTCTTAGGATCATTTTCATTCAATCATAGCCTATATCATAGGACAACGAACAAAATTAATCTGAAGGACTTAAAGTCACTCAAGTATATCATCCAAAATCCCATAGTATCAATTTTTTGAGACTTCTGGATGTATGTTGCTTCTAGATGAAACATTAGTCACCTAAAAGACTGCAATTATACCAGAATCACAAGTTTTCTTCATGTCATCCAACATTTTGATTCAAAATTTATGACCATTGCACCACATAGCCTTGTGGTGTTTCACAATATGTCAAACATGTAAAAATTATTGCAATATCAATGGTTGATAAACATATTTATTCTTGGCCAAATGTATGCAAAGAAAACAATCTCAACATATATATACATCAATATACTTGAAAATAATTAAATAATATGGGTGATTAATATATTTATACGTACCTGTTTATCTCTTAGACCATATGCTAAATCAATTTCCCTTTGTGTAACATTGGAATCTCCATTACGATGAGCTTCTTTAACTAATGAAGCCACACCTTCCCATGTTAATGCGCGACCAGATTGTTGACATCGTTCAATCCATACTGTCATCCAATCAAGATTGTTGGCAATGTACAAATCTAGTGCATCCCATTCTCGACCAGCTGTACCAAAAAAATTGAAATTCACAAACAACATATAATTAGTTAAATACCATAGTATACGACCTTAATTTATAATTGATGTATATTGAAGATTAAAAATTAAATAAGTACAATATATATATAAAAATTATATGTAAAATGTATTCCAATTAATCTCCATGACCATCTTATAATTACCTCTCAATTTCCTCAATCTACCTTTCCCCAACAGGTACTCCCCTTCGAATTTGTTAATGGAGTTGGGATCTCAAATGCGATCTACATGGATCTTTGTTGAAAACTTGGGAAGATATTCACTAATGTACACCGTGGTCTGGTATACCATATATCCCTCCACCATAGAACCCTCAAGATGTGCTCTTTGTCTAACCAAAGCCTTCAAAAATTTCAAGTGCCTATCAACCATCCACATTGACCTTGTGTGTACAATTCCACACAATTCAATCTCCTCAACTTGGTGTATGAGGTAGTGTTCTTGTGTATTGAAAAATGTTGAAGGTAGACACTTTTTCATTTCACACATTGGACAAGGAATTTTTCTCTTCCAATAATTTATATCTTCTTTATGGATTTCTTTAGATGATAGCCATCTACAAATGATTCAAGGCGCAAATATATTAATGAGATTTAACAAAAATATATAGTATATTACATAACAAGTTAAAAAAATGGCAATTATAAGATGTATACAATGAATTGAACAAATCTCGCTACTTACCTCATGTATTTTCCAAGATCATATATAACTTGCTTGACATTGTTGTCAAAGTTGTCTGGGAGAGATAGAAGTAGAACGTACTGCAACAATTATAAATTGATATTTTCATTATTTTTCCAAAAGTAGTAAACACAATACACCTAAAAGTACATGCATTATACAAGTGTATATAATATACTAGAATAATTACCTTAATGAAGGTATGTCAATCATGTGTTTTCATCCCCACTCCAAATTCACCTTTCTTTGTTATTATATTGTTTATGTTCGCAGCAAATCCTGTGGGAAATTGAATTTTTTGTATGACTTCTTTTATAGCATTGCTTTGCTGCTCTGTTAATAACCAAGGAAGGGAACTTATATTAATTTGGTCTCTATCGCTATTTAATTGAATGACATTTTTCATTGCATGATTGGCTTCCTGAATGTCAGTACAAATTTTGACAATTTTTTCTTTGTCATGCCTTCCATCCAATATTTTCCATAACATTTTTGTTATATATTCTTTTTGATATGCATTGTATCAAACAAATACACAATTTGTAGTTGCTCATAGTAGGGCAACCTACTAAATTGTCTGGGATAACTTTTCAGTCCCTGTGGAAGCTGGCCATTAATGCCTTGATGACCTTCATAAAGCATATAAGTTAAACAAATTAACAACGACAATCATTGTTAATTACAACATGAGTAAAAAAAATACAATATAAAAATATAAATTCAAAACATATCATATATGATAGATAAAAAATTTGATCTGATGTATAACTTTGATGATTAATTCTATTATTTTCCAACTTCCATAGGCGAGGTGACATTCTTCGTGGTTTTGATGTAGTCTCCTCTTTCCCATTGAAAAGATGTTTTTTCAGTAGTTTGATACTTATGATTTCTATGGAGGAAGTTCCTATACTCATCAAACACCTACTTTCCTAAACTTGTTGAACGATGAGATTTCATCTTTGGACCACAAATTAGACATGCAAAGTTTTCCTTTGTTTGAAGACCTACAAGATGATATATAATTGGATTAAATATGTCAAATTTTTAATTATATATAATGAATAGATTATTTTAAAAACATGCATGATATCTACTTCATCAAATTAAATATTGTTAAAGTGCAGTCAAACTTTATAACATACCACAAAATGTGTTAGCCCTGCGGCATCATGAATTTTTTATACAAGCATTGCATGGAATTGAAATTGTCTTTGTCCTATTGGTCTGGAGACATCATACATAGTGATACCATTCCATAACTTTAGTAACTCATCGATAAGAGGCTCGATATATACATTCATATCTTTAACTTGGTACTTACCTAGTTGAATCAACATAAACATTACATAATTATTATAACCATTTTACTGCAATATATATAAATTAGTGTACATGACTATTGAATGAAAAAAAATATAAGTCATTATGCAACAAATGAGACAAATGAGATGCTACTACGTTAAAGAAAATTGATGTAAACAAATACCTGTAACAATCATTGACAACATTATGTGCTCCGTCTTTATTGACATCCATGGAGGAATGTTATTGTTGATAACAAAAATAAGCCACATTGAGTAAATAGATCTCAGCTCTCCAAATGGATTGACACCGTCCGCTCCCAATAAAAGTTTGAGATTACGAGGTTCTTTTTTAAAGTGTGGCCATTTTTCCTCCATGTCCCTAAATGTAGAACCATCTGCAAGCATTCGAAGAATGTCATCTCCACTTCTATTCCATGCATGGTAATCCATAAATTGTGCTAAGCTTTCGCACTTAAATAATGATTGCATACATGGAATAATGGGAATATAACGAAGAACCTTGCAAGGCACCTTTTTTGTTAGTTGATCTATTTGATAACTACTGATATGACATTCCAGGAATTCTGTTGCAAATTCCTGTTGTTTATGATATATAATATGATCATTGGGGCATGCATCTATTGCTTGATACTCCATTCTGATATCTTTCATAATGGCACATAAATCTCGGTATGAGCAAGGTAAAATATTTGATGGTGGTAACAAAAATTCACCAATCAATCTACAACAAAAAATAATTTGTCTATATAAAGAATATTAATTAATGGTACATATTTCATCCTTTATTTACTAGTGATGAACTAACAACAATTAAAATAGATGAAAAAGATGACATATATGACATACCTTAACATCTGTGAGATTGCTATGTTTGATAAACCATTCATAACCTTCAATTTCAACAGCAACAATACAAGAGAGAGAAGAGTTGTTTCGTGAGTCTTTCATAAAGGCTTGTAAGCTCTCTGCGTAAATCATGAACATCATCAAAGTCATCTTGATCATCATGATCAGCTCTACTCACTAAAAGTGTCATGGATCAATGTATTTGTACCATCATCTTCAACTGCGGTTTTCTAGCCGATGATCATCTTCTTCTATAGGATCATTAACTTTATCTTCAATATTCACAGCTCCATGTTCATCCACGTGCAAAACCACATTCTTTGGGCCGTGATAATCCATATCATCTGCCCTAGGGTGCCCCACCTTTATAATAATGATAGACACAAATAAACCATGATCATGATCAGTGATTATATATATATATATATAGTGTTAAAATGATATAAACATTTACAAATTCAATCAATATAAACACATATAATGAACAACTTACCAATGGACGATAATCATACCCCCTTCAATGTGACCATGCTGCCTACAATGTTTATTAGCTGTCATGATTAAAAGTTGTCTCGTCTTTAAGCCCTTGCAATTATTGCAAGGACAATAAATATTCTCAAGATCATCTCTTCTTTCAACATAGCCCACAAGTGTCTCTTCATTTTGTTACGGACTAATATTATTTGCGGCCTTGATTTTTCTTTACCAAGCTTGACTATTTAGATCTTCAAAAATATCAAACTCACACTCCAATAATTTTTATTCATAGACAGGTAACATAATCTAATAATTCTGATATTTTACACCAAAAAAATTTGGCATGCAACCACCCCTGTAAAAGAGAAGATAGTCTGAAGTTAATGACCCCAAAAAACACTTTAAAATGATAATTCCAAAACTTATTAAATTATGATTTTACTATGATTTCCAACCGTTAAGACTCCTAAAATCAGAATATTGAACTTGATCAAAAACTTCCTAGAACAATGGAGGTAGTCAGCTAGTAAAAGCAAGTGACCCATTCCTAAAGAGCAATAAGTCAAAATCATCATTTCTAATGTCATTATGGATTTATCCTTTTAGTTAAAGATGCAATGTGTCACTTCTTATGACGAGCTTATCCCTAGGGCCCTCAACCTTGAGAGAGCCCTAATAAAAAACAACAGAAGCATTAGTAAGAGCATGATTAGGGTACAAACCCTAGGCCTCCATAGAAACATAAACAATAACTATAGTTTATTAGTGAGGTTGCAATACCAAAAAGATTGAGACATTGTAGGTAATAACAAAATCTTGCAATCTAAAGATTGTAGCCAATAACAAGCACACTATGTAGCTTAGTGACATTTGTAAATGAAATCTACGATAAGAAGAATGACAATCACTTGAGATGCAACAGTCAAAAAGAGGTTGGTTAAAGGCAGTGACAAGATAATAAAATAAACCTTGCATAGTAAAATTAAGGAATTTTAACAGTGAGTTTCCTTACCTTGCTGACCTTAAGGGTTTTTCAAATGTTTAGTGAGTGTTAGACAAGGGAAGTACAATGGAATGACTATCCAAATGATACTTGGAGTGAAATTGTCGTGGGTTCAATGTTTCAGCACCTTAGCCATTAATGTATATAATGGAGGTGAGTAGTTTACATGTTTGAGCAATGTTTGAGACTCATCAAAGATGGGAGAATAGTGAATAATACCTTGTGGAGGCTGTGAAGTAGTGTCAATAAGGTTGAAGGATCTTAAGATCTACAATACCATGAAACAATGAGTCCTTTGTAGTAAGTAGGTAGTCTATAGGGCATAGTTTGATTTTATAGAAGGATGCTCATGAAAGGAATCTTCAAGTAATAGTGAGTGAGAGTTGTTTGGATGCATTTAAAGGATGCAAAATACCGATCTCTCTACAAAGGGAAGTTAGAAAAATGTAGTAAATGTGCAAAATCGAATGGTACACAACAAACAATTCACAAAGAGTTATCTTCCATAATGCACTTGAGTTTGAAAGAAAAAAAATCTCATTGTATGCTTCCTTGATGAAATTACGTGTAATGGTGAAATGCGGCAGAAACCATGATTTAAAACATGCTATTGTGCTTATGGAGGCAACATTTTAAGCAAGGCAGTGAGTGGTGGTTTGGAACAATGGCAGGTATGAAGGACTTGTTTTATATGCATACTATTCAGTCTAGCTTAAGACAACATTCTTAGAAGAGATTGAAGGTGGATTATGGAACTCAAGGGTTACCATGAAAAGGATTAAAGCAAAGACTGAGATCTATTTAAAAGCCATGGTCATGAAGGAATTAAAGATGTCACATGCAAAACCCTAGTAGCTGGAGTAATGAATACAGTGCCAAAGATAATAGTGTGTTGGGGCAGATTTAGGAGATCTCCACATTATCTAATTATAGGGAAATACATTATTTACTTATTTTTTTAATTAAAAGAAATCATTTTAAACCCTATATAGGATACATTGATACTTCAAAAGCCTCTAAAGGAATTTGAGATTATGCGAATATATTGTCAAGTAACATTCATAAGGTTTAGAAAATCTTGATCACTCTCTAGAATAGCCCATTAAACATGGGTTTTGTTTGAATGCACTACATAATTGATATAACAAAACCACTTTTCATATCAACTAGAGTTATAGGCTCTTTATTGCAGCAAGAGGTAATCACTCTTCGATCATGCTATAATTACATCCTAACCTGTTAAACTCGAGACAACCTAAATGCACCCAATGATGATTGACACCTACATTATACAACCTGAATTAACTATATTATATGAGTTCCTCCATTTCTATCACAACATAGCCACATTAAACTTGGGTCACATATGAATATCCTATATTTGTTATAGCACAACTATGCCACATGACCAATAGAGTTATGGATCACATAATTACAGTCATAAGAATTTGTTCCTTGGTTGTGATCTTATGGTGATTCCACACAACAAAATCTAGATATGAAATTCTCAAAACCCTTAACCTCTAAAAATGAAATCTGATGAGATGTTGCTTTAAAATATGATTTTTCCAAACACACAGGACGCTAAGTCCGGAAGCTTCCTGGCCCGAATTCTACAAAGACAATGACTACCCTCAACTTTGGCGATATCTTCTTGAATTTTTTTTTTTTTTTTTTTCTCAAGAAAATCGTCCTTAGTTCTCCACAAACTGTCTCAAGTAGAGCAAAACACTATCGCAATAAATCAGGCACGAACTCACTTTTCTTTATGTCAGCCATAATTTGATTTTTTTTCTATTTTTCATGTTTGTCAAAAATTCAACGAAAATGATAGCCAACATTTTGACGAACCCCAGGTTCATCGAAATTTTGACGAACGTCGGGGATAAACTTTCAAAAAATTACACATCAAATTTTATAGGCACTCGATGAACATCGAATTTTACATATTTTGTCAGACAATTTCATCAGATTTTGCAGTCAAATATATTAGTGTTATCCACCTTCTAAAAAACCACAAGTTCAAAACAAACCCATCCTTATCCTTGAACCACCTAAGAACAATGTTTCACAACAACCAAGTTACAATACCATTTCTCATACATACAACACTAGGAACAATCCACAACCAAGAAAAACACCTTCAACATTCCTCCCATTGCCTAATCTTATCTTTCCTAGTGCCCTCACTTTCCTTCACAAAGTAGAAAGGAGTATAATCTTATTGAACAACTTAAGAATACTCCTACTAAGATATCTTTATGGGACCTTATTCAAGTCTCCACTCACTATCATAACATGATTCAAAGTGATTTACAACAAGTTAATATCTCTTCTAATGCACAACCAAATGACATAGCTACCTTGATACAAGGAATAAATGCTAACATTATTTTCCACCAAATTGAGCTCCCTCCTTTGGCAGTGCAAAAACAACACAAAGCTTTCATAATAATATCTCAATATAAAAGTGTAGGGATAAAGTGAACCCTTGTTGACAATGGCTCAACCCTTAATGTGTGTAGTGTGACACTTTTGGATAGGCTTGGCATCGATAAATCAAAAATTCAACTTGACTCTTTATCTATTAAG
>VDFB02205751.1:0-19652 GCA_007258455.2 Sequoia sempervirens
GGGATTTTAATGCCATTCTTAAGAAGGAGGATAAGTTAGGAGGAATAGGAAAAACTTTACAGTCTCAAAAAGAATTTTGTGATTTTGTGGAGAGAAATTCTCTTCTAGAGATTCCCACAGGCAATGGCCTCTTCACTTGGACAAACAGAAGGAAAGGGTTTGGAAGCATTGCGAAAAAATTAGATCGCTTTTTCTTCAAAGGAAACTTGGGTTCCTTTCCCTTTTCTTTAGAAAGCAAGATAAATTCTGGCACTGGGTCGGATCATCTCCCAGTGCAACTGCAAATTACTGGTGAGATGGGTCCGATCAGATGCCCCTTTAAATTTGAAATGATGTGGTTTAAGGACCCTAATTTGTTAGAGCTACTTGAACAATGGTGGAAGGAATGCACTCCAGGTGGCTCAGGTCTTTTTAATATAGTCACAAAGTTAAAATATCTAAAGCAGCGTCTCAAACAGTGGAATAAAGAGAGTTTCAAAAACATCTTTAGCGAGAAAGAGCAAACAGAGGCAGAATTAAGTTCCTTAACTGATGAAATTATGAAGAAGGGTATGAATGAAGAGTGCTACATGAAAGAAAAAGCTTTATCCAAAAAGCTAAATGACATCCTCTCCAAAGAAGAAATTTTTTGGCGTCAAAAATCCAGAGAAGTTTGGTTAGAAGCTGGGGATAGGAATTCAAAATTTTTTCACAACTCCACAAAGGCTCGTAGAGAATTCAACAGAATCACGTGTTTGCATGATGGGGATGGAAGAATGCTGGAAGAAGTAGAGGAAATCAAAACTTCGGCAGTCTCTTTTTTTCAGAACTTGCTTAACGATTGGGAAGGTTCAAACTGGCTAGCGCAGAAGGCTTCTCTGCAAGCTATTCCGAAATTGGTTTCACAAAATCAAATGCAAATATTGAATGCACAATTCTCTGAAATGGAAGTTAAGGAGGCTATCTTTGAGATGCAGCCTGAGAAGGCTCCAGGACCGGATGGGTTCCCTGTTGGCTTCTTCCAGAAATGTTGGCACTTTCTTGGAAAAGATATTTGGGAAGCCATAGAAGATTCTAGACTTAATAACAGGGTTCTAAAGGAAGCAAATAATACCTTAATTGCTCTAATTCCAAAAAAAGAGAAACCTGATAGATGGGAAGACTTTCGTCCAATATCGCTTTGCAACACGATATACAAAATATTGGCTAAAGCTGTAGCTAACCGCCTAAAGAAAATTCTCCCCACTATTATATCTGAAGAACAGACAGGTTTTGTTCCCGGGCGTTCTATTCTTGATGGAGTGATCATTGCCCAAGAAGTCATTCACTCAATTCAAAAATTAAAAAAAGCAGGAATGCTGCTGAAGCTGGATATTAAAAAAGCATATGACAGAGTAAACTGGAGATTTCTTTTTAAAGTAATGGAGGCTTTTGGTTTTCAGAAGGAGTGGTTGAACTGGATCTTTGGTTGGGTAGCTTGCCCGCGTTTCTCAGTATTGGTAAATGGTTCTCCGGAAGGTTTCTTTTCTGCCTCAAGAGGGCTGAGACAGGGCGATCCTCTTTCCCCATTTTTATTCATAATAATGATAGAAGCACTAGGCAGATCGATTGAAAATGCAAAACGGTCAGGGGAGATACAAGGTTTGCAAGTCACCAGCAGCCTTCCCAATATTACGCATCAACAATTTGCAGATGACACAATGCTGTTTGGTGAAGCGTCGGCAAAAGAGGCCCAAAGGTTAAAACTATTGCTTGAGGAATTTTCCAGGGCTTCAGGTCAAGAAGTTAGCAAGGCTAAATCAGAGGTTTTCTTCTTCAATACAACTTGTCCAAATGAGGTGCTAATATTGAGGATTCTAGGGTTCAAAATGGGGCAACTGCCTTGCAAATACCTGGGCCTCCCATTAGATAAAGGCATTAAAAACAATAATGCATGGAGCTCAATAGTGAACAGATGTAAAGATCGAATTTCTTCATGGAAGAATAGATGGCTTTCTTGGGCGGGGAGGTTAACTCTGCTGAAATCAGTCATTTCAGCCTTGCCAATATATCCGATGTCCTGTCTCCAGCTAAACGGAGGTGCCAGCAAAGATCTAAATAAAGTAATGAGAGACTTCTTTTGGAAAGGCAGCTCTGAACAAAAAAAAATCCCTCTCATTAACTGGAAAAAGGTTTGCGACAAGAAGGAAAATGACGGTTCTGGGCTAAGAAATGTTTTAAAACAAAACAAAGCGTTGGGGGAAAAATTGGCTTGGGCAATTCACTCTAGGCCAGATCTTAAATGGGTTAAGATCGTCAGGGAAAAATATCTGGAACCTGATCCAAATTCCTTTTTTTATGCAAACACTCTCCCTTCTGGGTCACGAATTTGGAATTTCATTAAAAGTTGCAGAGATTTGATTACAGATTTTATTACATGGGAGGTGAAGGAGGGGCAGGAGGCCTTATTCTGGGATGATTCATGGGAAGGGTTCCCAGTCTTAGCAGCCATGCCTGAACTCTCAAATATAATGGAACAGACTAAACAATCCTGGGGTTTAAAAGTTAGAGATTACTTTGCTCTAGAAGACGTGTCAGAGGGTAGTTTTGTTAAGTGGAAATCGGTGCGTAATTTAAATGTGGGAAGTCATGAAATGGATTTTTTTGAACGCGTCATGGAAGCACGGAGAATCTGGGTCAGAAAAGGGGCAGATAGTATACGTTGGGATGCTGCTCCAAATGGAGTTTATTCGACCAAAGTTGGATATAACATGTTAACTTATCAGGACTCTACTGCAAAACTTCCTATTAATTTGTGTTGGAATAAGGTCTGTATGCCGAAAGCAGGGCTATTCACCTGGGCGGCTGCCCAAGGCCGAATATTGACAGGGGACCGGTTTTTGAAGATGGGTTATCTTGGTCCAACCAGGTGCCCCTTGTGCCAGGAAGCAGAGGAGAGTGTGAATCATCTACTTTTAAGTTGTAATTTTACTTATCAAATGTGGACATGGCTGTGCACTAAACTGAAATGGTCAACTGTTTTTCCAAACAAGCTGCTTGAATGTCTAATATCGTGGCCAAGCTTTAAGCATAATGACATCTTTGGTGATTTATGGGTAATGAGTCCTTCCATTCTCCTGTGGGAGGTCTGGAAGGAACGTAATAGACGCTTATTTCAGGATAAAGAATTATCAATTCCAAGGCTTCAGTGCAAGATAGAGGCTTGCATCGTTGAATTGTTTAACTCTCAACTACTGGTGAAACAGAGGAAATCTAAATTTACTAAATGGGACGCCTGGATTTTGAAACAATGGTTCGATATCAAGACTCCTCCTGTGGCTAATTCAGATGGTGCAGCTTCTTCGGAACAACGCAAAATGACACATTGGCTTCCTCCTGATCCAGGCTGGACCAAATTAAATTTTGACGGAGCCTCAAAAGGTAATCCCGGTCCGTCAGGTGCAGGGTGCATAATCAGAACCAACTCTGGTGCGGTTCTTGGAAAAATTGCTCAACCTCTTGTGGATGGCTCGAATAATGCGGCTGAGTTTCAAGCTCTTATAATTGGCCTCAAATTCAGTAAAGAATTAGGAATTAAAAGGCTGGTTATTGAAGGGGACTCTTCATTAGTCATAAATGCTTTGAGGTCAAGACAGATTCATAACTAGAAATTAAGTGTGTTTTTGGAAGTGGCTGTGGAGCTGATGGATGGTTTTGAACAAGTAATGCTTAATCATACACTAAGGGAAGGCAACAAGGAGGCAGATCTCTTATCTAATTTAGGGGTTACTGGTCCAGGATTCAAAGAATGTCTTCTCTAGCTGCGCTCAGTGGGCGGATGGGTGGGCCCCTCCCCAGCCTCTCCTTTGACACCTAAACCCGAGGGTGTGAGATGGCTATGCGATGGAGGGAGAGGATGCTGAGGTGACATATCCATGTCATTCTCGGGTTTGAGTTCGCAGAAGGAATGTTGGCCACCTTAATGAGGGCGGCTCATACGAAGCAGAGCATTTATGTTTGTCAGTTGGCTAGTTGGGCTTTGATTTAAGTCTGTCATTTGGCGACACGTCGTATACGGAAACCCTCGACAAGACTTCAGGGTAGTCGGGTGGCGACTCACTTCACTTGAAGTGATTATTGTTAATGGTGCTCGGACTGCGGCCGTAGCACTCCTTCATTGCGAGGATGTGAAGTCCGTCCTACCATAATTTTGGCATATGTGCGATGGCCAAGCGGATTCTCACGGGCCTAAATTTGGATCCTTTATATTCATTCTGGTGCTTGGCTTTCGCATTTTGGTTTTGTTTTTCTGTGTTGCAGGGTGTAGCTGCTTCCATGGAGCAGTCGAAAAAATCGAAGTTCACCATTCATATCTCCTTGGATGGTCTGGAATGCTTCGGTGTGGACACGCCGGTTTCTTTGGTCGCTACGGAGCGTCAAATAGCTTTTAGGGAGATCTCAGACCAAAGGCTGAAACAAACTCTAATTGAGGATGATCCTGTTTTACTGGTTGCGGTTAAAATGGTCCTGGGTAATGATCACTTGTATCGAAAGGAATATGCCAGAGACAATGCTCACATTTCCTCGTGTTTTTTAGCAGTCTTATTGGACCTCGAAATCCCGAAGAAGGTGGCGCGGGAACTAATGGAGTGTTTGTTCCGTGCGGATTTACTCGGTGGTTTGGAAGATACTTTGAAGGCGGCCCTTCTGGGCAAAGGTATTCCGCGCCCGGCCGATTTGCCTCTCTTATGGCATTCGGAGGAAGCGGTCAAGGTGTATCCCTTCCTCCTTGATCTTAAAGGGCCAGCTTTGTCTCGCCACCGGAAGCTCGCGGACGTGGCGGTGGAGTTCCTGAAGCGCAAATTAATGTTGGTGCCGTCGGAGGGTTTGGACTGGTTGGAGGGCTTTATTAGCTTTGCGGAGGTCAATGGTTTCTTGTAAGGGGGATCCGTGTTCTAAATCTCTGTCGTCCGTTTCTGTAATATTTGGTTTTTTGACTGCTTGTTCATATGGGGGGGGGTGGTTCGGTCTGTTAATCCCCGTCTCTGTTTAAGTTTTTTGGACTGTTGCTTGCTCGGGCTCGGGGTTCTTGGTTTTGAATGGGTGGTTGGGCTGTCTTCTAGCCCACTGGTGATGGTGGATGGTTTTCCTGCGTTGCAGACGCTTGTAAGATTTTTCCTTTTTAATATAATACTTCTATCGCATGTGACAAAAAAAGCACAAAGCAAGATCTTATACAGTGGACCAATACGGATCCAAAAACTAAATGTTCATGTACACAAAATACTCGTATTGACACTTAGTCAATTTACAACTATATTACAACTGACTACATAACAAATAACTAATCATGTTCATCATCCTTCACAAACTATGAAACAATCTTCTCTATAATTATAATTATCCCTAAATTCGTTATATCTAACTATAAACTCACTTAAAACAAACATTAATTAGCTAATATAGAAAAAGCATTCCTTGTAAACATGTTATAAAATATAAATTCTTAAAAATTCAAGAAGAACATCTTTAAAATATGTGACAAAATTTGTTTGATTTTTAGAACTCAAAAAACTACAAACATATTTTAAAAAAATAAATAAATACATAAACAAATCGTTTAGAAAGTTTAGTATATGGAAGTTCAAAATATAGTGACATCATAGCGTGTAAGGCATCTAGCTAAGCATAATATGCTCTTCTTGACCACTTGTGTGGAATAAGAATAAGTTGGCAATATATAAATTCCTCACCAATGGGCAGAATTAATAAATAAAATAAGTTTGACTTAAAAATTTTATCACACTTCATACGAGAAAGTTTTTATTTTAAGTTCCACTTGAATGTGACATTGACTCGTTCTTTCTTTTTAATTGATTTTAATACTTTGTTTATAATAATGGAACTTTCCACTATCACATTTAAAATTTTGATTTTTATTAACTCAATAAGTGATGTTAATTTTTTTTAAATTTTGTTGTATTTTTTAACATATATTTATTTACTTTGTAAGATGTGCATTGATTAATTAAAGATGGTTTATTGTGAAAACAATGACATAGATTATATTAAAATAATTAAGAGAAATTGATTGTCTAAATTTTATATATTTTTGATATTGACGGATACTTTATTATATGTTTTTGGTTTTCTTGATATGTGAACATTTAAGAATTTTTTACCCATGAAATACAAAAACTACTATGATAATAATTATTTAGAGGAAAACCATTCTTATAAAGAGTTGACACGACTTTAAAATACTTTTCCAACCATTTATACTTTTAAATTAATAAATATATGTGAATGTTAGAAATATTTTATACACATGATATATTATAAGAGGTATTTGTATAATTAAATCTAACAATATTTATTGGTATTGTAGGCATATGGGTGAAACCAATTAACAAACTTAATTATGTAAAATAAATTACAGCATAATTTATAGTAATTTAGAATTTTCAAAAAATTCCTTACATTAATTTTGTTCTTATTTATCCCCTAATTTTGGATTTATACTTTTAGTTTAGCTCTCTCAACTTATATTATGGATGACCTTATTAAAAAGGTAGTAGATCTATATGCTTCTAGCAACTATCAAGTTAGATTTCTACTCACATTTGCAAGTCTTCTTTGGTTTAATGGAAATCCTCACCCATCCCTTTTACTAAATGTGAACAAAAAACAACACAAAATCCAACAATTATAGAAATAAGAAAAAACTAACAAATCCATTACCAACAACCACAACAAAGATGCAAAAAAGAGGTTTTTGTACAAAAACACCTAAATGCCCACCCTTTCAACATGCCATATTTTTTATGTTATATACCAAGCAAACAAACATGATTAGCAAAATAAATAGTTATTGATGATGTTTCAAAATGCAGGATGGTAAAACTGTATTAGGATTGAGTTAACCATATGAATAAAATGAAATTGATAAAGCTATATTCTACATTTATGTTATTGATCCTTTGTAGTAGTTTATAAATACATTGGAATGCATTGCTTGTTATCTTTGTTCATACTAGTCTCCTGATTAATATTTTGTTGTATTTTTTGTAATTTTGATTGGGATGAGAGTATCCAAAGAAAATCAGACAAGATCCTTGAGATTCTTAACCAAGCAAATATTTTAAAATAAGAGTGCAACCATGCTTGATAAGTTTCTTTTGGAATATGAGGATTTGAATATTTTTCTTCTAAACATCCTCTTTAGATGAATTTAAAAGACCTAATTCCACTTGTAATCATGTAGGAGAGGAAGTGAGCACATAATATGAACATGGAATCAATTAGAACATAGAAAACAAAAATAAGGCACAACACTTGTTGAAGGTTTTGCAAATGGGGTTGCAAGCTAAGTGGATTTAACCTTGGAGAAAACTCCATAGTTAAGCACACTTGAGTTGGAGCAGTACTAGGATGGGTGATCTCTCGGGAAGGCCCAATGCTTCACCTATGTGAGCATCACCTCGATGCAATGAGTGCTAAGTCGACCATTCATTATCATGAGATGGGTTCTTGTGAACCACTACTCATGAAACATGGTTCAATGAGTTTGACTAGGTAAAACTAATAATTGAATCTTGATAGCAATATCAAAATTTGACACACTATGGAAAATACTTCCTATTTATCAATTGATGAGCTAAAGGGGATCTATAATGAATGGTTCATAAGGCACAACACTTGTTGAAGGTTTTATAAATGGGGTTGCAAGCTAAGTGGGATTAACCTTGGAGAAAACTCTATGGTTAATCACACTTGAGTTGGAGTAGTACTGGGATGGGTGACCTCCCGGGAAGGCTCAATGCTTCACCTCTATAAGCATCACCTAGATGAAATGAGTACTAAGTGGATCATTCATTATCATGAGAGACATGGGTTATTGTGAACCACTACTCATGAAACATGGGTCAATGAGTTTGACTTGTAAAACTGCACAGTTGAATCCTGATAACAATATCAAAATTTGACATGCTATGGAAAAATACCTCCTCCTTATCAATTGATGAGTTAAAGGGGCTCCATAATGAATGGATCATAAGGCACAACACTTTTTGAAGGTTTTGCAAATAGGGTTGCAAGCTAAGTGGGCTTAACCTTGGGGAAAACTTTGTGGTTAAGCACAATTGAGCTAGAGTAGTATTGGGATGGGGGACATCTCGAGAAGGCCCAGTGCTTCAGCTCTATGAGCATCACCTAGATACAATGAGTGCTAAGTGGACCATTCATTATCATGAGATGGGTTCTGTGAACCACTCATGAAACATGGTTAATGAGTTTGACTCAGAAACTACACAGCTTGAATTCGATAGCACACAAATTTTGACATGCCGCGGAAAAATACCTCCTACTTATCAATTGATGAGCTAAAGGGGATTTATAATGAATGGCTCATAAGGCACAACACTTGCTAAAGGTTTTGCAGATGGGGTTGCAAGCTAAGTGGGTTTAACCTTGGAGAAAACTCTATGGTTAAATGAACTTGAGATGGAGTAGTATTGGGATGGATGACCTCTCAGGAAGGCCCAATGCTTCACCTCTGTGAGCATCACCTAGATGCAATGAGTTTTAAGTGGATCATTCATTATCATGATTGATGGGTTCTTGTGAACCACTACTCATGAAACACAGGTCAATGAGTTTGACTCATAAAACTACATGATTGAATCCTGATAGTAATATCAAAATTTGACACGCTGTAGAAAATAGCTCCTACTTATCAATTGATGAGCTAAAGGGGCTCTATAATAAATGGCTCATAAGGCACAACACTTGTTGAAGTTTTTACAAATGTGGTTGCAAGCTAAGTGGGTTTAACCTTGGAGAAAACTCTATGGTTAAGCACACTTGAGCTAGAGTAGTACTGTGATGGGTGACCTCCTAGGAAGGCCCAATGGCCACCTCTCGCGGAACATCACCCAGATGTAATGAGTGTTATGATCATTCATTATAATGAGAGATGGTTCAGAACCACTACTCATGAAACATGGGTCAATGAGTTTGACTCGTGAAAACTACACGCTTGAACTCGACAGCAATATCATAATTTGACACGCTGTGGAAAAATACCTCATACTTATCAATTGATGAGCTAAAGGGGCTCTATTATGAATGGTTCATAAGGCACAACACTTGCTGAAGGTTTTGCAAATGGGGTAACAACTCAAGCGGGCTTAACTTTGGAGAAAACTCCCTGGTTAATCGTGTTTGAGTTGAGTAGTATCGATGGGTGACCTCCCAGAAGGCCCGGTTTCACCTCTATGAGCATCACCTAGATGCAATGAGTGATCATTCATAATCATGAGATGGGTTCTTACCGATACTCATGAAACAAGGTTCAATGAGTTTGTCTCCTAAAACTTTCAATTGAATCCTCGATAGCAATATCAAAATACTTACATGTTGTGGAAAATACTCCACTTATCATCAATTGATGCTTAAAGGATTTATAATGAATGGTTCATAAGGCACAACACTTTCTATTTTGTAAATGGGGTTGCAAGCTAACTGGGGTTAACGTTGGGGGAAAACTCCATGTTTAAGCACGCTTAATCTAGAGTAGTACAAGGATGGGTGAACTCCCAAGAAGGCCTAGTGCTTCACCTCTATGAGCATGACCTAGATGCAATGAGTGCTAAGTGGATCATTCATTATCACGAGAAGGGTTCTTGTGAAGCACTACTCATGAAACGTGGTTCAATGAGTATGACTCAAAAACTACACAGTTGAATCTTGATAGCTATATCATAATTTGACACTCTGTGGAAAATACCTCCTACTTATCAATTGATGAGCTAAAGGGCTCTATAATGAATGGTTCAAAAGACACAACACTTGCTGAAGGTTTTACAAATGTCGTGCCAAGTGGGTTTAACCTTGAAGAAAACTCTATGGCTGTTTATTTTGAGTTGGAGTAGTACTAGATGGACCTCCCCGAAGGCCCAATGCTTCAATTCACGAGTATCACCTAAATGCACGAGCGCTAAGTGGATCATCTATTATCATGCGCAGATGGGTTCTGTGAACCACTACCATTATGAAACACCTATCAATGAATTTGACTTGTAAAACTACACACCTAATCTTGGATAACAATATCAAAATTTCCGACACCTGCGTGGAAAATACCCCTACTTATCAATTGATGAGCTAAAGGGGCTCTATAATGAATGTTTCATAAGGCACAACACTTGCTGAAGGTTTTAAAATGGGGCTGTAAGCTACAAGTGGTTTAACCTTGGAGAAAACTTCTATGGTTAAGCTGAGTTGAGGTACCGATGGGTGACTCCTTAGCCGCCCAATGCTTCATCAGCCTTAGCATCACCTAGATACAATGAGTGTTAATCGATCATTCATTATCATGAGAGATGGGTTCTTGTGAACCACTACTCATGAAACACGAAAGTTAATTAGTTTGACTTGTAAAACTATTAATTGATTCATGATAGCAATATCGTAATTTGATACGTTGTGGAAAATACCTCCTACTTATCAATTGATGAGCTAAAGGGGCTTTATAATGAATGGTTCATAAGGCACAACACTTTTTGAAGGTTTTTCAAATGGGTTCGCAAGATAAGTGGGTTTAACCTTGGAGAAAACTCTGGTTAAGCGCACTTGAGCTGGAGTAGTACCGGATACACCTCCTCGAAAGGCCCAATGCTTCACCTTTGTGAGCATCACCTAGATGCAATGAGTGCTAAGGGTATCATTCATTATCATGATTGATGGGTTCTTGTGAACCACTACTCATGAAACACGGGTCAATGAGTTTGACTCGTAAAACTACATAGTTGAATCCTAATAGCAATATCAAAATTTGACATGCGATGGAAAATACCTCCTACTTATCAATTAATGAGCTAAAGGGGATCTATAATGAATGGTTTATAAGGCACAAGAATTTTTGAAGGTTTTGCAAATGGGGTTGCAAGCTAAGTGGGTTTAACCTTGGAGAAAACTCTATGGTTAAGCACGCTTGAGTTGGAGTAGTACTGGGATGGGTGACCTCCCAGGAAGGCTCAGTGCTTCACCTTTGTGAGCATCACCTAGATGCAATGAGTGTTAAGTGAATCATTCATTGTCATGAGAGATGGGTTCTTGTGAACCACTACTCATGAAACACGGGTCAATGAGTTTGACTTGCAAAACTACATAGTTGAATCTTGATAGCA
Organism: Sequoia sempervirens; assembly: GCA_007258455.2. Taxonomy (NCBI): domain Eukaryota; kingdom Viridiplantae; phylum Streptophyta; class Pinopsida; order Cupressales; family Cupressaceae; genus Sequoia; species Sequoia sempervirens. The sequence continues at coordinate 11,148 of VDFB02205751.1, forward strand.
ATATCAAAATTTGACATGCTATGGAAAATACCTCCTACTTATCAATTTCATACATTAAGGGAAAGTTTTATTATTGCAAAGTAAATAAACTATTATATTGCATTATTAAGATTTCTACAATAAAGATATATCTAAATAAAATAAATATATATATCCAAAAGCTATATTAAATGTATATGTTTATAGTAATACATCTATGATTTATTAAATATAATATATATATACATTAAAGATATATATATATATATATATATATATATATATATATTCATTTTTATTTTTATTTTGGTAAATAAGTGTTACAGTGGAGGTAGTGCCCATTATATTGATAAGACCAGGATTGCTTGAAGGTTCTTGGATTTGATTGTGTAGATATTTTTGCATCAATGTTTCGGATCACACTCTATAATCCATCATTGGGATGAAATTGAGAGCTCAAGGATGATTACTTCGTTTGTACATGCTAAGCATGATTCTTTTATCTAGACCCTTTTGGACTTCAAAGAGCAAATACCTTTGACTAGTTCAACAACCCTAATGAACAAGGTTGGACCCAATAGATCGCCCTATATATATTTATATTTATTATATATAATTATAATATAAATTTAATATATAATAACATTATTAAGTGGAATAATATATAATATTTAATATTTAATTATTATATAATAATTAAATATAAAATGTTATATATTTTTAATATACATTTATATATTCAATAAATATATTTATATATTATTAATATTCAATATATATTATATATAATATTTAAAATTAAAGTTGAATATATACTATATTATAGATATATTAAAATATTATATTCGAGTTCAAATAAAATAGATACTTTTTTTTTTGATACACAGGGTATCCTTGTGACCCCCCACCCAACGACACCTATAGGCGAGTAGGGAGGCGAGACTAGTCCGTGAGGGTGTTACTACGAAGCTCACAACCACATAACACCTTGTAAACTCGGAAGCGGAGTCGAACCCAAGACCTTAAGAAAAAAAATAGATAATATTATATATTACCTATTTATATTATTAATATTTTTAATCCTAGACTAATATTTTATGTATATAACATAAATTAAAAATATTATACATCTTTATTACATGATATTAAATCTATATAATATATTAATATAACTTAAAAATATTAAATTATAATTCGAATAAAATAAATAATAGTAATAAAGATAAATTATTATGATAATTTCATTAATAATATAATACTAATATTAATAATAATATAATAATAACAATAATACAATAATAATATAACAATAACATAATATTAATAATTTGTAGCCTCCATATTTGTATTATATTATTTGTTTTTAAATATTTATCCATATCCTTTGGCAGGGACTACTCTTTGGCATGCAATTAAAACTCTTTTTTATACATTTCATAATATGCAATTAAAGATTAGTAGAGGGATTCATATTTTGAATCTCATTCTCGATTTGCCAACTCATAGAGAGCAATGTCTGTCATTATCCATTCACTTGTCCACTTATGGACTATACAATTCCTCTTCTCTATATATATTTTAATAACTGTTGTTTTCATTTCCACCTATATATCTCATAACTGTTGCTTTCATTTCCTACTATATTCTAAAAAAGAAAGAAATAATTAGTTGTCCGTTATCAAAATCAAAGAATGAAGTGACAAATATTACTTCTTTCATGGCCGGTATTACAGTTGTAAACAAACTGTCTTATCAATATTTTACCCATAAACAAAGACATATTCCTACTAACAAATAAAACAGGCCTGTAGAAGGATTTTAAAAGAAAATGGCTTCTTTCATCACGGGCCTCTAAAACAAAATGGTTTCTTTCATCAAATCAAATCAATCATTTTCATATGATTAAATGGTTTTGAGATTTTGACTGATCAAATGACTTTTATTTTTCATTTCTGTCTACTGTAAAATGTAAAATGCATTGCCGAATCTACTCAACAAATCTAATTTTCTAGAAAGATTTTAAATACAAATTTACAAATTATATTTAAACTGAGAAATAATAATTTATTTATATTTAAAATAATAATTTTTTATTTTTTTTATTTTTTTATTATTTAATTTTTAAATATTATTTAGAATTTATATTAATTTATAATGGATCAATAAGTTTGACTCAAAAGTGTCTAATCTAATGTGAAATTAAATCATAATTTGACACATTCCTTCTTTTTATCAATTAATTTATTGTCTTAATTATAATAATAAGAAGTGGAGTGTAATTTCATGAATATATTAATTGAAAAATTATTAAATAGAAGACATACAAAAATAATAAAATTCAAAACAAATAAAATATATGAAAAATATGAAAAATATTTTTTAATGAAATTATTACATACTTTAGTAAATAAAATAATAAATAACTATACATTTTATTAAATAAAACAATAGATAATAAAATTATTTAAATAAACAAAACAATTCAAAATTTGTATCTCTTTATACTAATTATTATTAAATTAAAATTATTTTTTAATTATTTTTTATTAATAAAATGTATATATATATATATGAATAATTTAAAAAATTCAATTAAGAAAATATATAATATTAAATAAAAAATAATTTGTAATAAATACTCGAAACATGCATAATCCATGGATACAAAAATTATAAAACCATATCAAGTTCAAATATTTAAGGATAAAACTTTATTAATAAAATGTATTTATTAAAATTCATTTTCAAACATAGAGAATATCTTGACATAATAGATAAATGAAATTAGGAAATTTTTATTCAGCACTTGCACCCATGGGGGGTTCAAGGAAAACGACGATAGGAAATTGAAGGTGTGGAAGTAAAATGTGGAGAATGTGTACAAAATGGATTTTGCAAGGAAGCTCTCAAAATCTTTGATTTAATGAAGCAGTTAAACAATACACACAAATATCCAACTCCATAAATATCCCTACAGCTGCTGCAACAGCACTGTATCATATACATTAATAAAACGTGCTCACTTTTAAACAACAAGATACAGGCAGGTTGGTTTTCGTCCAATTTACAAACAATACAGAGACATTTTGGGCCAGCCATATGCTTTGTTTATATACAACCAATTTATAAGGAAGTGTTTGAGAAACAATATCAGGTTTATTTTTATTCTGATCGACTTGCTCTTTTGACATAATTTCTGGTTCTTTTTCATTAGTATGAACATTGGATGCATTTCTTGTTTCAACTGATCCCACAGCATCCTCATGTTCGATGACTGAGTAGTTGACCCTGCAACAGGTGATTCTAGTTAGTTTTTGTACTTGTAAAGATGCTACGAAATATGTAATTAAAGCGATTGTTCAAAAAAATGAAGAGACTGTTTGGATGAAGAGGTGGAATTTGGATTTGTGCATTTGTTCTGCTTCTCAGTGGCCACCTGTACAACAAGAAAATGTTGAAATTGATTATTTTGAGTGGTTGTTCTGTAGCAAAGGAGAGAATATATGGAATTCTTTAAGTTTGTAAGAAAAGTAGTAAATGTACTTACCTGAAAATGTTATTGAGAAAGGAGTTGAAGGCGAGCCTCTTCTTTCTTTCTAATAATGTTGTATGGATTCTTCTTCATTTTGGCATAGCCCTCGAAAGAAAATGTTGGTTCTATGCAAATGCCTAGTATGGATTTGACTCTAGACATTGCTGTGAATGTGAGGCCTTGTCTTTCTGTTTTTCCAATATCGATTGTGGCCTTATTTAGTGTGAGGCCTTGGGATTTGTGTATAGTGATTTCCCATGCCATAGTTAGTGGTATCTGTCTACGGGTGCCTCGTGATACTAGTTGTATTGGTATAGTTTTTGGGTTTGTTTCATCCCATGTTGGACCACTATAGTTATCGAATGTGACTGTAACATATGCTGGTAATTCAGGTGGTTTAGATCCGAGGGGATATACAATGTCTTTGATCTCTCCAAGGGATCCATTTACAAGTCCACCTTGGATCCATAGGTTTGTTGTAAGCATGACACGTTGAGATTTGCTTAGTAGTACTTCTTGCGGGAGCTGTTCGTCATTGGTAGCAGTAGATAATGTATGCTGTGTATTTATAGCAACACAAAGTGCAATAGGTAGATTGAGCAGTTGCAATTTTTTCTTGTTGTGTGAAGTTACCAGGTCGTTTGTAGCAAACAAGTGTATTGAGTTGTCAAACTCTTCTTGTTCAGTTGTTGTAAGGTGCTTGTTAGTGCGTGTCATTAATAATTTCCAATCATGTTCTGTTGGGTCTGCATTCCGCATGTTTTGCAATGTATTACGAAACTGAGTTTGGATTGGATTGTCACCTTGTTGTCTAAATATTGTTTGCAATGTAACAATTGTATTGAATTTGTGCCACAGGTTTTTTGCAGTTGCGTGGGATGCATAGATAGGTTTATCTAGAACAGGTGGAAGTTGTGCTAGGTCTCCTATAAGGATTATAGAGATGCCACCAAAACAAAGATGTTGTTGTTGTGGGTTTGCTTCGCGTAACCTACTATCGATTTTTAATAGTAGCTTTGCGCCAATCAAGCTCATTTCATCGATTAGAATGTATTGTATATTTTTCATGTCTTCTTGAAATGTTGTCAAATTCTGTCCTTGTAGTGGTTGCATTTCTTGAATGGGTATTTTGAGGGCTGCATGTACAGTTGATGCTTGTATATTAAAAGCTGCAATGCCTGTTGGTGCAAGAACAAGGAGTGGGTTGACTACAGTTGGTATGTTGGGCTGCAGTGCATTTCTTATGCAACTTATTAGGTAGGACTTTCCAGTGCCTGCTGTTCCTAGTATTAGCATATGTAGTGGTTGTTTAGGGTGATTCTGAATCGAGTGATTTGTAATTATTGTGAGTGCTAGTTGTTGTTTCAATGATAGTGTATGCTGTTGGTTGTTGACAGTGGTGGTTGGCTGAAGATCTTGTTGGGACAGTTTGTTTGTGTTTACAAATTGAATTGCAGTTTGGTGTAAATGTGGAGGAACTGTGTGAGCATCCCATATGTTGTTGTTGTCATAATCATGACGGCCAAGCATTTCAAGTTCATTCAAATTGTGACTATTAGCAAGGCCTAGTTGAGATAATAGCTCCCATTCATTCAGGGGTAGACCATCTTGTATATCCATATCGTCATCAGAGGTGTCTTCCTCTTCATGGGAAGCTTTCATTTGATCTATGCGGTCAACATGCCATGGAGTGTATTGTTGTGTATGCATATATTTCCAGTTTTGAACAATTGCTTCTTTGTCGAGGCCTATATCTTTGTCTATTTGTCGAAAATGTTTGTATAGAAGTAACTCACTCCAACAAAATGATTCAAAAGACTCACAGTCTTCTTTTGGAATGGTGTGAAAATGAGGGAAAACTTGTACAATTGCTTTTTCCTTTCTAATTTTCCATTTGCATCCTTTGCGACTACCAATGTATGTGTAGGATCTTGCTGATTCAATTAGTGAAACGAGTTCAAGGTGGTCTGGTCGGTTCATGTAGGCTTGTATGTAAGTAGATTGTATCTCATTACCATTGATTGTTTTCTTCAATCGATGGAGCACTTTTTTTCCTACATTCAATGATATAAAATTTCGATTACAAATGGCAAGAGGGAGTTTTTGAAGCATATGACAAGTTTCTTGTGCTCCTATATCTCGTTTTGCAACAATTTCAACTAGAAACTTTTGATATGCTTTTAATGCATTTTCTTCCAATCTTTCATTTGCACATATTCTTGCCAGCATATCAATGCAACTCTCTGATTTTCTTTCAGCTTTAGATGCATATTTGGCAATGTATTTGAGAACAAGTAGACGCGAGATGACAGGTTGGCAATCTATGTTAGCTCTCCATATTGATAGCATTTGGGTGTTGTGAATGTTTAGTCTGTCATCGTTCCTTATTGGCTCATAGGATTTGTTTCCGGATTCATCACAGAGTAAAGTGGATTTTATGCATTCTTTCCAAGGAGCTTTGTATCTACATTGTAGTTCTTTCCCTTTTTTGCGTAGACAAGTCCTCTCAGTACATTTAGTGTGTCTTTGAACACGATTGACTAGTTCTTCATAATCATTGTGCAGGTCAGTAGATAATATTTGAGACGTGTCTAGTAGACATGGATCATCCATTGGGTTTCGGTGTATGATATTGTTTATTTCAGATTTACTGCGAGGGTTGGTAGCAGTGACATAGTTGTCAAAGAATTGTTTTGCTCTATCGACTTCTATTTGATTATCCCAATTTAGGGTATCCATGTTTGGTGCATTTTGAAGCCATAGAAATCCATGTATGTGTGCAGAGCCTCTATGTTGCCATTCATATCTATACCAATAATTTGTGGCATGGAGGAGTTTTTCAATGACCTCTTCTCGAAAGATTGTGAAACGTTGATGTAGATATAGGGATGTGGTATGTGGGTTTTGAATAATGTTATCTGTACGTTTTTTGTTGGAAGTAATCGCATTTGGTGTGCTCGATGAAAACAATGTGTGTAAATCAGGCCACTTTGTGTCTGCTGCACTTAGTGTGAAGAACAATGTTGGGGACCCTATTTGGTTTATCATGTTTGTTAGATCAGAACGACACTTGTTCCAGTATGACCGTGTGCCTCGTATGGTTGAACCAAAATGCATGAGCTCTTCAGCTAATTGGTTGTCAGGCAGGTTATGTAAGTGGTGATGAAGTTCTTCGATAGTGGTTGGTACACAGTCGTCTACTTTTCTTTTGATGAATATGGATGCAAGTGCTTGGCTACGATGATGCATCATCAGATTGAGAATGAAGTATCTAAATCGTGGATGCTGTCCAAATCTGTTGTCATGGTATCGCATAAGATGCAAAGCATATTCATGAAGTTGCACCTCCCTAGCTCGAGGTTGCATGGGTAGTGCAGTTCCATTTGGAAAGAGAGTGGGAAATGCCATATCAAATAGGCCCTTAGTAGTGTATTCATTGATGGGGCTTGAGCTTAGATGAGGCCAATTAATGATGGGGTGGTTGTCATTTTCTATATGTATAGATTCCTTTATGATTTGTAACTCACGAGGTTTATTTGGTAGGCTAAACATGAATGATGTTGAATATTCTGTTTCATTTTCTTCATCATTGGGATTATTTTCAGATTCCACATATGTTCTTGTTGGTTCTTCATTTTCACATTCCATGGTATGCAGCATGTCTACAATATTTGTAGTTGAATCAGGGAGAACTGCCAATGCATCAGTATTGATTTCAACATCCTTGTAGTAGGGATCATATTTTATTTTGTATGTAAGTGCATTCTGAACATGACTCCTACTAACATAGCAATCATAATGCTTTCCATGTGTACTAATTCTTCGGACTATCAACACATCCAAGTCTTTGAGTCTATGTGGCAAAGAGTTTGCAATTGTTTTAATATCTTGAGGGAAGCTAATTGTGTGACCACTATATTTGTATTGGCCACCATGAGCATGAGTAACTTGCAAAATTGGATTTACACATGCAATGAGCATCTCTTCTACTTGGGTGAGAATTTTAAGCACATTTGGTTGTTCACATGGGTCCATATTGTTATGGATGGAGAATCGATGTATGCCTTTCTCAGCAATGCATCTTCTACAAATAGGATTGTTGTTTGTTGAACAAACATGTATACCAGGGTATCGTTCCTTACAGATGGTACATGTTTGTATGCTTGACAGTGCATCTATTCTATTTCTAAATTTTTTTGATGTCTCTACAAATTTGGCAGACCAATTAATAGCCAATTTGGTTTTGGAACCTATATTTTGTGGCATTTGTGTATGCAGATGTGTTTCAGTTTGTTGATGGGGAAAACTTATATAAGATTCTATGTGGTGACTTATGAGTGGTTGTAATGGTTCTTGTAAGTTGTGTGTTCGTTGGATACTACGGCGAACACTTATTTCTTCTTTGTGTCTAGCATAGTACAAGCGACTTCTCTTATGAGCTTGCAATTTTTGGGGATCTGTAGTGGAAAAGAATACAGTAAATATAAACTTCTAGATATAAACCAGACACAGACAAACATTCACTTCCATCTCACTCAAAGAAGATACAAACAAAGATAGCAATGATACAAGAAAATAAAATCTAAAATAAGGTCCTAAATAAAATAAAATTGTGGAATGAAAGAGCACAAATCTAAATACCAGTGCTGCAATCCGTAAGTATCCTTGCTTTGCCATGTATCACTCAGGAACACATGAGCAAGTCCACCTTGAAAATAAAGTATAAATATTAAATAGTTAACACTTGTTACTGAGATGTTGCTAGACTGAAAAAACCATTTAGAATTGAGATAAAGTCCAGGATGCCAAATTTAAGACAGCTGAGATAGAGTGGAAGTGGGGATCAAGTGGATTGTTCCAATCTGTACTGTAACAATGCGGTAAAATAACTCCTCCCCTATTGAGCTTGCTACTACAATGAGCAGAAACTGCCAAGCCAAAACGAAGGAAGATTACAAGGCTTGTTTGAAATTTAATAAAGGAGACATCAGATA
>VDFB02205754.1:0-17247 GCA_007258455.2 Sequoia sempervirens
TTTATTTCTTTGGCTTCTTTTCCAAAATCCTTCTGGGTGGTGAAGGCAATCCAAAATATACAAGATCATGAACAAATTAATTTTGTAGAGGCATCCAAGTGTCTTGATTGCAGAAAAATAAATAACATATGGGTTTGATTATTTTAATTCACATACTCTTTTCTCAATAAGAAAACATGAGTTTATATCTAAAATAAATCTATCTTGAAGGCTTCCCAAAAAATATGATAGTCATGATTGAAAAATGTATGAGATATTGGGTATGTACAAGATCATGATGGGCCAAAAAGTGGTGATATGTAAATGATATGATGGCCCATGTGGCTAACGACTTTTTTTTTACCCAAAATTGATGAAACGAAAAGGGTTTTCAAAAGAGACTCTCAACTTTACACCAATATAAATTATGCTTTACTTTGAATTTAATAAATAATTATTATTCATTTTCTATTTGAATTATGACTAAAGTCCTAATTGATAGGGTAATTGAAAATCATCTATAGCTTTTAAACAATATCACATTCTTTTAATCAAAAAAATGTGTCACATTCTATGCTTTGCATACTATAGGATTAGAAAAAAAAATAAAAAATGAAGTTTTGACCAAGTTAAGCTGGTTAGACATATGAGTTTTTATATTTTTAAAAATTTGTAATAAAAAAATCATAATTAATTATTTACTTGGAATTTTTTTTTAAAAAAATATGCATCACACCGGGACATGAGTCCTCTACTTATATCTAAAATATTATCATTTTATTGTGGTTAGGGTGGTCAGATAGACACCTACTTCTTATTTTTTCCCTAAAATTTAAGTACTACTACATTGAAATTTCAAAATTTTACCAAATAGATTTATTTATTTTTTAAATAAACCTAGTAGTTTAGAAATTAAATTAAATTTGCTACAAATTATATTCTTACATATTTTTGAAATAATATAGAAACTTATTCAAAATTTTACGTCAAGTTGCCTAACTCTGATTTTTCTAAATATTTTGCCACTTAAGGGCCTGTTTTTTCCATGATGATCCTACACATATCCTATTGTGGTTTATATTCCTTCAGAATTACCAAGCCATACTTTTATTGATGTGTTCTAGCTATCACATAATATTATAAATGATAATTTCCTTCTAATTCTCAAACCTATAGGTTTCCTATTATCTACTAGTTTCTACCAACAGTCAAGGTTTCAATCATGTTAAAGTATTCTTCAAAAAATAGAATAAAATAAAATAAAACAATGTTATTAATTACAATTACTACACATAGATATTTCAATATTAAACTATTGATTAACAATAATTGCATTTCAATATAATCTTCAAATTATATGAACATACTATTGCTTTTGATAAAGGAAAAAATGGGTTCTACAAGGACCCAAAACCATAAAGTTTACAACATAATATAGGAAAGGACAAAAAAGTCCTCCGAATTAAACAGGCCGCAAAGAAAGAAAAACCCTCAAAAAATAGTAGCCAACCAAAAAAAGCCAGAGAGGACCACCAAAAATCCAGCCAAGGCACAGACCAAAAAACCAGCAGCAACTAATCCAAAGTCTTTAGAACTTTCTCAGTCTCGGCCTCTAGATCCTGCATATCGTAGACTCCCTTCTTGAAAGTTTGAATCATCTGTGGTGTAGGGGGTGCCTTCCTTTTCAGATTAGCCCTGGTTCATTTCAAAATTCGTATGTCCTTTTCCTAGTTTTTATCTTTAACTTCTTCCAAATCCACACTTTTTATTAACCTTGGATGTCTTATGTGGGAGCATCCTCGGTTCTTGGCAATCTTGCATCAACCAAAAATATTTTCTTTCAGTTTTGTTCTTTTTTTTTTCTTGCACAGTTCATGTTGGGAGACTCGTCATATTTTCTCACTAGACCCTACAGATCTTTGTGTACATCCTAGACATGTTCATTTTCCTTATTCCAAGATTTGAGTGTGAGTACATCTTTTTTCGGCAAGTTATCACTTCTGAAGTTCATGATAGTTCATTGAACTAGCACTAGAATAGTTTCCAAGCCTAATTGTTAATTTGATCATTCATGGATCACCCTTGTGACTTGCGGATCTTGATGGTGTGATCTTAAATGTTATGTGGAGTGCCCTTGACCTTCGTTATAGGTCCTCACTTCATTCTATACACCTTTTAATAGAGTAATTCAAATTTGAAACTGCCCTATTCATGTGCACATTCCATTTTCTTTCCTTGGATAATGTGATGATATTTGGTTGAGGTAGATTTTTCCAAAATTGTGGATATATTATAAAGCTTGTAATCGATCATTAGAATAAGGTAGTTGAATTAGTTGATGGAGTAGATTAGGATTGATCTGAATTATAAGAGTTCAAGTCACATATAGGAGCATATTGGAATGTTGTAATATAGAACATGTTATATAAGGCCTATGAGCCAAATCTATAAACTTGGATGTTGCCGACTGAATGTAACTAAGATTTATGTTAATGAACATATTTGCATCTGTATTTTCCTCCATATTTTTTGTTGATTTCCTTGTGTTACTCTTGTTGCATGATCCAAATTGTTCTCTTTGAGGACCCTCCTACCATGGTTGTGTTAGGTGTGTTTGAAGCAAGTGGGAAGAGGTGCTAAAAGATTATATTTGTACATGGATTTTTAACTTTGAATCCAATATTGTTTGATTTATGGTTCCCATTTAGTCATTATGGTTGCAATGCAATGAAATAGTCATTGTTATACAGTCTATGTTGAATGGTGTTCTCTATATTGTTAGCCATTAGTCTGATTAAGTGTACTTTGGTCAAAATTCCTATGAGCCTTCCTATTTTTTGAGCTACGAGGTGGGTGAGGCAAAGATGGCAGATGGACTTTTTTTTTTAAAACTTTGGCCAAAATTCCCATCATCCTCGCAATTTTAATCCTTGAGGTGGTCGTGGGAAGGGTGTCGGAGGTGGTTGTTGGCTGCCTTAGGGATAAGGTCATGTGTTTCCCACTATGTTAATAGAGAAGATGACCAAAATTAAACACTGGCTCACATCAACATTGATTTTTGTATGATTCCTTTGTCGGGGTGATGGTTGTGATAGCACCTGCCATTTATTTTCTTGTGGCTTGCATTTAGTGCTCATGGTTTCCATGTGGTCAAATAGTTAATCCTTTGTAGCTTATGTTGTTTTCCGTAAGGCATTGTCACTGTCCCTTGTCTAGTGTTGGCTAGGTTGTTTCATTTTCATTTGTGCAACCCTAGAAAAATTATTTAAATTGTCCCTTTTATAGGTTCATAAAGGTGTTGAACATATGTATGTGGCAGCCAATGTTCTTTAGTATGTTTAATACAAAGCCTATTTGGGCCATAGAAAAATGGCCCCTTGTCATTTTTATGGCCTTTTAGGTCTTGTTTCATGGTATTTGATATATTTTTCTTTGATTTTATGTTACAACATGGCTTCAACATGCATATTTAGGTACTCAAATTCAAATAACGATGTCTTAGGAAGGTGTTGTGAAGTGTTGTAAGACATTTCTACATTCTTCTATACTCTATTCATTATAATTCACCTAAAAATCACCTTTTTACACATCATCAAGTCCTATTTCAAAGTGTTGTAAAGTCTTGTAACAAGATTTCATGCTTTTCTAGGCACAACTTCACTATTTATCCTTTTTATTATGACTTATTTGACCCCTTTATGCCCTCATATGTCTTAATTAAGTGTTTTTTTAATATTATCATGAAAAATAACATTAAATACAACATATTTCCTGACACATATTTTTAGGTCCTAGGTGGGACCCATTTTCCATGGGTGGCGAATGAGTCCCCCTTGGCCCCAAATTCAAATATTTTTTATTTAAAAAATGGGTTTTTATTCAAAAACATTTTATGTCAGCCTGTGATGAGGTATGAATGGTTAACTAAGGGACAAGTGTGTGTAAATAGGAAATTTCCACCTCATTTTACATCTCCAACATCTCCTCACTCATTCAAGCATTCGTTCACACATCTAAGGATTCAAGCATCTTACAACATCAATTCAAGCAATATTCAAGCACTTTGAAGCATCCATTGACATTACTTCATACTTGCATTATCAAGGGTTTGGTAAGTTGATAGCATTTGCATGTTATTATTTTGTCATTCTCTTTCATTTCATTATTTTATTAAGGGTTTGATTACCAAAGTGGGGTTTGACCAAGGAAAACCCCTATTTCCTAACCCTCAACCATTTTTCCCTATTGCATGTGTGTTTGCAGTCTTAGGTATGTAGATTCAACAAGATTTTTGGTGTTGAAAAGTGGGAGAACAAGTCAACTAGGTGCTTCAAGTCAACTCATTCATATTTCAAGCTTGAAGAAGGTTTTCTATCTATTTCTTGTAGAATTGACTTCAACAATCTGACAAGTAGATATTCTCAAATCTGGTGTTGTAGAGTTGTCTCATAATTTTCTAGAAATTTGGGAGAGGAATGATTCACCACTAGTGGTGAATGAGTCCCACCTTAGGACTAAAAATCTGAGTTTTGTCAAATTTTAGATCCCAATAGTCAAAAACCTGTTTCTCACACTTTTTCACCAAGAGGAGGACTAATTCGCCACCCTAGGCGAAGGAGTCCCACTGTGAAAAATCAATGATTTCAACCAACATCCACAATATTCCATAATCATCAAACTCTTTTTAGACAACATTTTTGGCATTTTCCTACATTTTTTCTTTTTGTAGTTAGTTCTCTATTACAGTTAGCAACATTTCTATTATTTGTATTTAGACATCTTAGATTACCTTGAATTTGACTTCAACCCATCCTTTGTGGTACTTGTATGAGTGTTTGGTGCCGCTTTGATAATACTTTAGTGAGAAGAATTTCTAGACTCATGGCTTCCCATGATAGCACTTTCTTTGCGGACCTTGGGATCTCAAGAGCTCCTACTCCTAGTATGGACAATGGTGCATTACAAATTGATCATACAACATCCATGCCTTCACCTTTCCATCCAATGAATGTTAACACAAAAAAAAACTCTCTTCCTCAAGACAAGGTCATTAATATTCATGTAGAATTTGCACATTTACAACAAGAAATGTCATAGCTTGAAAACATTTCCATAACTACCATACCTACCATTGATAATCTTCATCATTGGATTGAAAGTGATGATGGCTTACAAGTGATGAAGAAAATTTATGAGATTTACAATAAACATGCCTTTTCTAATATCCAATCTGCAAACATTCCTATAAGCCAAGGAGGACCTCAAGTTCCTCCCCCTTCAACCATAGCATCTATATGAACTTATAACAATCCACCAGGAATTACAACTATGCAACAGGTTAGTTATGTGGCTCCTTCCTTTACAATTCCACCTAGCATTCCTACTCTCTTGTGGCATCACAAGTCCCTTCCACTACTTTAACACCCCTTAGTATTCCTTTCACTTCCCCTAACATCACTTACACTCCAAAACCATTTTCACTTCCATCTCAACCAACATACCTCGACCTTGTTCTTACACAACTCCTTACCACCATTTCTTCCATGCAACATTAGCTTTCTACCATTAGTCAAGGTCAAACTACTCCACCCAAATATCATGTCTATAGTAGCCCCTTATCCTTAGAATTCTTACACACCCCGATGCCACAAGGGATATAAATTCTTCGGTTTGAGAAATATGGAGGAAAAGGAGATAGTATCAACCATGTTAATGCTTATACAACTTTATGTAGTGATGTTTTCCTTGATGAGAAACTCTTAGCAAAACTTTTTCCAAGGACCTTGAAAGATACTATGTTAGAGTGGTTTTCCAACTTTCCTAATCATTTCATCCATTCCTTCAATGAACTTATGGATTCTTTCATGAGTAACTTTCAAGTTCACATGACCCCTAAGAAGGCAATGGATGACCTCATGTGATGTAGACAAAAAATAGATGAAAAATTAATGGATTTTATCTCACGATACCTATCCTTGTATGCTCAAATAGATGTCAAGATTCCCAATGCACATCTACAAAAGATTTTTATCGAAAAATTGCACACAAATCTTTAGGATAAGCTAACTATGATGAAATTCCCTTCATTTATGCATTTATTCTCAACCTTGTGTGAATACCATAACTTAGTTTTAAATCGTGATTGAAAATCTACTTCTAGCCAAGCTAACAAACCTGAACACAACAATCAAAATCACAATAACAATCAAGACCTTCACAAACCAAATAGAGGCTTCTTGTAGTTTAATCCTCCTCCTCAACCCCAACCGTAACGAACCCAACAAGTTCAAAATCAAGTGGCCACTGTTAAGGCAGTGGTGCCTTATCATTATGGGGACCCTAAGAGAAAATTTACTTCCCTAGCTGACACCCTCCATAATAATTTTATGAACCAATTAATTCAACAATGCATGCCCACTTTGCCACCTATTAGACCACTTGATCCAAACCATCCATTACCACCCACATTCAAAACTAAAGCTTATTTTCATTTTCTTCACCAAAATGGACATGCCACTTAACACTTTAAGCATCTAAAACATCTAGTTCAAGACCTCATTGATTCAGGTCATTTAACCATTATGGGTGTTAATGATCAAGGAAATAAATGCAGTATTGGCACCCCCTAACCAAAATTAACCTTGATTTTCACCAACCCATTGGTGTAATTAGTCAGTAATTACACTTGCATAACTTTGCTTAGGTATTATTTAATTCAAGTTAATTAGTTGTCATCCTTATGTGTTTGACTCTTGTTGCTCAAGATAAGATTGGGAGTTACATATATCTTTATTTTATAAAGAAAATCTTTATCTTGTAATTATTGAATTCTCGAATAATATTATGTTGCACATTCTTTAGAAACTGTCCACTTTTTCTGATTTTCTCTTCTGTGGAAGGTCTATTCTGGTTTGCAAATTTGATCTTGGTTTCTAACATGGTATCAAAGCCTTGATTTGCAGCCCCTTCTCAGATTTATGAGAAAATCATTGTAGGGTTCGTTCAGGATTCCTCGAGGGTATCATTCCTTGAGTTCATCTATGCGGCATTTTGGATCAGATCGGGCCTCACCATTGGATTCAGAGCGCTGGAAAAAGTCAAGATTTGCTTTTATTTTGCAGATTTTGGCCATCATTTTCTAGATCTGTGAGGGTTTCAAGCTCGAAGATTTTTTGCAAGATCTCAGGGTAGCCAAATTTTTGGAGCAGTTTGAGCACAAACGGAGGTCACCATTGCGTTCCCAATAGCCAAAAACCCTAAGATCTCCTTTCATTTTAAATTGATTTTGGTGAAAGTTGTTTACGAGGCAAAATGTTTTGCCGGGGAGGCGTATGGCCTCCCAAAGTCACGATCCCAGGCACAAAAATAAAAATAAAATAAAATAAAACATTTTCTTGGGTTTTTGTGCCTAAGCATCCCGATATAGAAGGGTCGCTACTCGTGTCATTAGTGACCACCAAGCGCCAACGCCACGGGTGATCACATTGGTGACCGGGGCGCATTGATATAGTAGCCCCACAGCGGTCTGGCAGTCGTATGGGTGACCAGGGGCTCTACCCTAGCCCCCAGCCACTAGCCCCTTGGTCCTGCATGGGACAAGGGGCTTATTTTTTTTAGCCCCCTGGGCTGCCTGCAGGCCTTATTGGCCTTTCTGGAGCTGCTTTCACTAAATCGGGTGTATTTTTGCGTATGATGTTCATTTTTTGCAAACGAGATACCATTGGAAAGCTAATTCCAATGAAAATCCAGTGGTGTAGGTGTTTTTACCATATTTTTCTCTAGATTTATTTTTCGGGCCTTTTGAACTTATATGTTATTGTTTTTCCTCGGTATATCTTTTTATTTCGGTGTTGATCCATTTTTAAATCATTCTTACAGGTGTTGGAAAGCTGATTTAGTCCTCTACATAAGATCTAATACAATGTAGAAGTTGAGAAAATAACTTCACAGACCCACAAAGATCACCTTCATGTAAATAACACACATGCAATTGAAAGAGATGGAACAAAAAAAGAGAAGCAAAAAGGGAATTATACTCTTTGAAAATGTATTAATCAGAGAGATAAAATAAAATGATCAATCCTTATAAAAAGGAGATTGTGCAACCCTAAAGAAACCCTAATAGGTAGACATTTAATAATTAATATAATTATTAAATTTCACAATATGCAAACTAAAGTGAAATCTTAAGAGTAGAATAAAGGTGACTTAATTAATATAATTAAGTGAAAACCTTTACTCTAACACCCCCTTAAGATGAGCAAGAGTGCAACCACAAACATGAAAGTAAAATGAGGGTCCCATTTTTATGGTTAATGTTCAGAGTCTATTTTTAGTCACATTTTGGCATCGGCATCGAGATACACGGCTTCTAGATTTTGTCATCATATCATCTACTGTTGCTTCACAGATTCCAAGGTTGTTCTAGTTTGTGAGTTTTCCAGTGTTTCATGGCATTGGGTCTGCTGTCACATTATCATGATTCTGATTTTAGTTTCAGTTGTAGACAAAAGTATCTTTCCTTGCTTGTTAGATTATGGTTCCAGTGTTACTCCACAGTGTTCTTCCAGTGCTTCTTTGCAGTAGTCATTTCATTGTAGGGGGGTTTTGTCCCACTAGGTTTTCCTTCTCTACCTCATCATTGCATTTGTACATGAGTACCTGATCAGGCCTTGTTGTCGGGACTCATATTTGCATAATAATCTACTTCTCCCTAAGTTGCACTTATGGGGGGTGTTGGTGTAATTAATTATTAATTACACTTGCATAACTTTACTTAGGTAATTATTTAATTCCTAGGTTAATTAGTTTTCATCCCTATCTTGTTGAGCTATCTTGTTGCTCAAGATAAGATTAGGGTTATGCATATCTTTCTTTTATAAAGCAAATAATTATCTTGTAATTAATGAATTCTCGAATAATATTATGTTGCACATTCTTTTGCAACCTCTCTTCTTTTTCTAATTTTCTCTTGAATGGAAGGTCTTTTCAGTTTGTAAATCTGATCTTGGTTTCTAACACCCTCTGCCTAAACATACTACTTCATTTTTCAAGGCTACCAAACCTTCAAATACTGATGTAATGAATATTGACACAAACAATGAAAAACATGATATATCTCCACCTATTTCTAAAAATAGTCCTATGGATTAAATTGTGGCTACAATAGACGTTATCCCTCGTATGGGCCAAACCACTAAATCTCTTGATATCACTTTTTCTGCTAAAGACATAGTACAAAAAATTCCTAATGGTCCTCTCTACATAGTTGGAAAAATCTATGATAAGCCCACTAATGGGGTATTAATAGATCTCGCTTGTGGTAAGCACGTGATCACAGAGGAGTTTCTAGTATTACATGGGCTATATCAAGATGATTATAATAAACCGACTGCATGGATAAAAAAACACACTTGTTTTGCATGTCCTATGATCAGATTGATTGTACTCCCTTTACAAATAGGACCTAAAACTCTGGAGGTAACATTTTCAATCATTCCACAATTTGACCAATTTCATTTTTAGCTAGGCCACCATTGGCTTCACTCAATGAAAGTGGTCCCATCGGTTGTTCACAAGTGTTTGAAGTTTCCACATGGAAATGCGATATTTACTATACACCATAGTGGATTTAATCCCCTATCATCTAAAGGAAATTTTTCCTTAGAAGCCTTTTGGCTTGAACACATGGAACCTATCACCCCTTCAAATGAGCTGCTTTCAGAGCCCATCAAAATTTCAAAGCCAAGAAAATAATTGAATTGTCTCTTCTTGGCATGTTCTCATCCACTTCCATACCCCCTATCATGGATGAAACCATGCTTCAACCTGAGTCAGGAATTAAAAAAATCATACAACCTCCTGAGTAATCACCCTTAGACACTTCCTTGTCATCTTTTAAATGACCACGAGATAAAGAAACCAATCCTGTTATACCTCCACCTTAAACAAGTGTATAAAGAAAAAGAGAAAGTGGTTGACCCGTATTCTTTATTTTCTTCCATTCTTCCCCCTTCGGAATTATAAGAACCTATGATCACTCAATCTTCTCTTACACCTAAACAACTCCAAAACCATATTAAACAAAACTGTGGTGCTAGGAAATGTAGGCGTCATCCTTGTCTACTTGCTCGCCAGTGTGGCATAGAAGAAAATAAAGACAATCAACCTCAGGCTTTGACAAAAATAATAGATGACCACCCTGCTTCTCCTAACCCGCCACAAGATAGTATGGTACAACCTTCACAGCAAACTAAACAAATCAAACAACTACAACTTTTGATACATCCATATTTACAAATAACCCTTCATCCTCCCGTTGGCATTAATCTTGATGATGATGATGATGCTAAGATTGCTAAAATAGATGAAGAAATACAAAATAATCTAAACTCTTTATTTTCATCTACAATGTGCTTAAAAGATAAATCCTCTCCATCAAGTGAAAAAATTGGTACCACTCCTAGTTTGGTGCTTGCAATTCTTCCTTTGGATAGTCAACCACCATCACATTACACTGAACATAATTGGGAGGTGGATTACTTGTTAGATGGTTGACTAGCATTCACCTAACTAGCCTTTTTCTTTTTTCTTTTCTCATTTTCTTGTTCCTTTTTGTTTTCCTTTCCATGTGTGTATTGTGTTCCCCTATAATGTGTGTTTGATGTTTCTCTCTCTTTGTACACTTCTTCTATTCATATCTCTATTCTCTATTTATTGTGCATCTTTGTCTTTTTTACTTTTGTTTTTTGTTCTCCTATTGGGGATGTCACAAAGAATAGAGACACCCTATGTCTCTTCCATGTTGACCCAAAAGGTCTTTGTCTTTTTCTTTTTTGTTATTTGTTTCCCTTTTTGGAATGATGCAAAGTGTAGAGACACCCTATGTCTCTTCCATGTTGATCCAAAAGGTCTTTGTATTTTTCACTTTTATTTTTTGTTTTCCTTTTGGGGATGATGCAAAGTGTAGAGATGCCTTATGTCTCTTCCATGTTGACACAAAATCTCATTGTCTTTTTTTCTTTAATTTCATTTTTTCCTTTTGGGAATGATGCAAAGCATTGAGATGGAAATGTCTCCTTCATGTTTACCCAAAAACTTTTTCATTTTCCTTCACCTTTTATTTCTCATTTCTCTTTTTCTTGTGTTTTACTTTTGGGAATGATGCAAGGTGTTGAGACCGCAATGTATCTTCCATGTTGACCCAAAATAGACTTTATTTTTCTTTTGTTTTCAGTCTCTTTGTGTCATTCTTCTAGTTCTATGTGCATTGGGGAATGATGATAGTTCTGAGCTCTTTCCTAAAAAATTGCAGCAACAAACATACTGACCCCAAATCCATAGATCCCTTATGTGGTTGGTGTGCTCTTTTTTGGGGGGCAACTCCCTTCCTTTCTTTTTTTTTCATTTTCCTTGACATGACACAACCTAACTTTGAAACATATGACTTGGAATAGGGCTTTCCAAGTGGGCTCTCATGTCTTGTTTTTTATTTTTCTTTTCTTCTCTACTTTAAAGTAATTTCTCATAGAACAATGTATAGCAATTCCTCTAAATTGGGGGGTGTACATTACCATAATTCATTTGCATTATTGGTTCCTAGTGTAGCCTTGTCGTTTATGTGATGCATTTGTTATTTTGTGGATGACATTGGTTGTGATGTCCTTCATAAGTGTGATCTATCTTAGCATATTACATCCCTCTTGGTGGCTTGATGTGACACACTACATCCCCTAAGTTTTGAATATACTATTATTTGATTGGCCCTCTCTTGGAGACATTAGACACAATGTTTCCTAAGTGATTGACCTTGCATAAAATTAACCAGAATCCTTTGAACATCTTTTATATTTTTATATATATATTTTTTTCATTTTACATTTTGATCATTTTTTTCATTTTCCCACCTTCCATAATGCAACTTGCATGACTGTGGTATCCTTGCTTTTTTTCCATGACATTCTTCTACTTTGTGGTGCCTTGTTAAACTTACCAGTACGTATAACTTTAATATGGTTGAGTGGGAAGCCCACCTAGCAGCATGAATTTTCCCCATAGCCACCTTTGTGTTTGTGAGTGCATATTGTTGCGTGGTCTCACAACACACCCCATTTTCCCCCTTAGCGAAATGTGGACCCCCTTTTTTTTCTTTTCCTTTTCTTAATTTTGTTGTTTTTTCTCGCTTTCACGTTCTTTTGTTGTCTGGTTGGTTGTTGATTTCCTCTTGCATTTTCACTTGGCCTTTTTGGTTGTCATATCTTTTTCTTTCCAATTTTTGGTGCTCCAGTATGCTCTTAATGCTTAGTATAATACTAGAAACCAAAATCTTGGAGTCTTGCATTTGAGCCAAAAGAATTTGTATCTTCATAAAAATATAGTTCCACCTCGTATTTCATTGATCAAATTTTTAATCCCAGTAACTCTCTTTTTTTACCAGAGTTTGGTATTTTATTGTATCCTTTCTTTGAAATTTAGAACCAGGGAGTTTGTTTTGAACTTTTGTAAAGTTTATCCTTTAGACTCGGTTTTTGGTTTTTCCTTTTCAGTCTGGTCTTCTCTTCCCTTAGAATTTTTTTTCCTAAATTCTGGTGTTGTTGGATACTTTCAAAAGCAATATCATAAAGCTTCAATCCTAGTGATCACCAATGGGTCGCATATCCTTTAATGGCATATACCTTACAAAGAATCAGCGTGACATATGATTGCCACATATAATCACCTCACCATTTTTTCTTCTCAAATAAAGAGCCAATGCAAAAATCTATGTGTTCGTGATTTAGACCCTAATCCATAATGATTGCACCTTTATTCTAGGAATTAATGTGAAACAATAGGTAATTAATGAAGGTGGCGAACTACCTATGTACTTGGCACCACCTCAAGCATGGATTTTCTTTTACAACACTCCATTTCACATCAGATTGCAAATTTTCTAAGGACATTGAATTAATGAAATGACATTGGCATGCAAAGAAAGGTAAATTTTGACAAACCAAGATGTTGCTACCAAGGGTTTTGGAGTTGCATTATGAAGAATCACCATTATTAACTAGAACCAAGTATGTTTTGAATAATTGATATTTTGTTGAGTGTTTCTCAAGCTAAATAATCTTGATAATGGTATTTCCCATTATAAAATTGAAATGTTAATTATTCTCTAAGTTGTTAAATTTAATAAAAAATGAATTGAAAATTTTATGAAACATAAGTTTTGGTTAACCCTAACTTGTACACAAGAAACATATTCTAAAAATTGTAGAGCACATTAAATACATGATGAGTACTTCTAATGCAAGGGAAGAAGATGAATTCAATCATTGCAATTCAGAAGTTGCAATACCTATCAGCATAGTGGTTATAGATACTCATATGGGATGGTCTTCTGACATTGAAATCCATTCATGGCTATTACAAGAGAATGCTTCTTTGTGTACCAAGAACATTGTGGTAAATAGGTTACTTCCTGCATGAGGGTTTCCACCAGCAATGGAGGTTCCTAGATTAGTCATGCAATGTATAAATCATTATGACCCAACCAAGAGGATTTTTGAGAAAGAAGGGAGAATTTATGTAGACCTGTCACCGAAAGGAATCATATACACATTTGGTCTCCTTGTTTACACACAGATGTTCAATGTTGACCTAAAGGCCAAAGCTAGGGCATATCAGAGCGTTGAAGAGTGTACTAGATAAATTATAAGCACCTAATGGTGTCAATGGCTAATTACACAATAGACCAAGGTAATTAATAGGTCTATGTTCAAACAAGAAATGTAAGACATTATAACTTTGTTGAGAAAAGTTGTTGGTTTAAGAGATGTAAGAAATTTCAAACCTTGGATGTTCATAATAATATACCGTACGATAGAAGGTACAATGGAAGTGCATTGGGGAAAATTGATAAGTGAAAGACTACATGAAAAGATTACCACATTGCGCAAACCAGATGCTTCTACATGTCATTTTATTTTATTTACTCCTATCCCATGAGAGCCAATAAACAAGGGTTGAAACAGATTGGTACTCTTGGCACAAAGGTTGGCAACAATTTTATAAACTCACATCTGTCATAGATCACCATTCACGGGTATAAAGATGATTAAAAGAAATTTAATGATTTGTTCTCCATGAAATTGGTGAGAACAATGGAAGGTGATAAATCTAAAAGATTATCCGTGGAAGTAAAAAGTGCCATTCGACCTATGGGAGGCTAGTACATACAGTTTCCAACTTACTCCTACATCAGAGAAGAGGGATTTGATGGACACCTATTCATGTTTCCCAAGTATCCTAAAGATAAAATCATTTTTTTATAATTGGTAAGATAGTTAAAACCATCTCAGGCACTTTATAGACATGCTCGCAAAAAGGCCTCTTTTAAATTTCCCATTACAATCAAAAATTATAAGTGTGGTGTAATTAAAGTAACATATTTGTGTGAAGAAGAGTTGAGGACCCACCATTTTAAAGAATTCCTACTCCAGAGAGTTTATTATGATTTTGAAGGAAATATTGCTAAAAATATAGCTAGTTTTCATGCTCATGTGCCTCATTTAGAAGATTATTGACTTAATTGTGAAGACAAGCACATGGTAAGAAGAAGACAATATGAAAGAATGACTTTAAGATTTTCTTAGATGCTCAAGATTTATGGCATCCTAGACCAATTGGAGGAAGATGATGGTTAGGAGTTGAATCAATTTTATAATGATGACAAAGTATATGATGAGCCCATTCCAGACCCAAGTGTTGATGATGAAGATATGAAATCAATTGACTAGTTCACCATACCAGTTTTAAGGTATACTAAACATTGGATTAATGAATTTTGTAAGGGTTTGAGAGATAGAGGAATTGAACCTATCTTCTCAGAAGATAAAATAAGGAAACAAAGAGATGAAACTGCTTTTGAAAGTGGAGAGCCTACCAAGTGTTCACAATTATTTTACTTGCAGTAAACAACTCATATAGAATCTCCACAGACAATACTGAGAAGAGCCTACCATTCTTGAAAGATATGAAATAAATACAACCTAAGAAATAATTTTTCATTCACATAACAAATATTGACTTCCGTTTAATCCCTAGTCTCTGTAAATTAGGTAATGATGGCACTAAATATAGCTTTTATGTAATGATGTGATATTTTTGCTGTTATTTTTCTTTGGGGATACATTCAAACATACACATACACATTTATTATATTATTTCTTTAAACATTTCAAACTCAACTTTCCAACATGAAAAAGGTTTAAACTAAAAATTCATAAACGTAGTGAATTTAACATTAGATTTTAAAATATCTCCACCAATCTCTTTGCTATCACTTAAGTAGATTTAACATTAAGCATTCAACAATCTCAAGGATAATAAATGATTTTCGTTGAAAATATTTCCATTCACTTTTTATTTAAAACATTTTCAAAAAAATATTAACATCTAATCTAAAGAAAAACATAAAAAAAGGTAAAAATAAAATGTCTCCCGGTTATTCTCCATGGATGCCCCAAAGAATTAATCAAAATACAACAAACTACTTTATACTTCACCAGATTGCTTCACAACTATGTATAAAATGATGCAAGCTTTTAAATAGGGGGTTTCATTTATGGACATTGAATAGGTTTTGTATGGACCCTTAAATGGCACAACATTAAGTCTTGTTTAGCTAAACTTACAAAACCAGCTACAAAAGATGCTTAGATAAGTAGCTATCCATAAAGCTCTTATATCAATTAATGTCTATGTGAATACAAAGTTTAACACCAGAATGGTTAAGAAAATAGGAAAAAGGAACAAATCTTAAAATAATTTTTTGCTCCTCTAACATCCACAAATTTCAAACTTAAAAATAAAATTAAACATCCTTTGTCCTTTTATAGAACACAAGGCTCAGATAGGATAAGACATCTACATGAAAGGGAATCTAAGGGACTAATCTCATCAAGGCAAGTGGAATATTATGACCAATAGGAGAATAGCAATTGAAGTCAATGGAAGTCAACTCCGATTACTCATTGAAGATCTTCAGGTTCCTCTTTTATCTAGAATCTTTTCCAGAAAAATAACTTGAATCATGATAATTTGTAGGGGATTCCCATACATTCAGAATGATAAGGTAGAATTTTCGCCCCCTGCATTTCACTTGGCTCTAGTTCTATCACTCTCGGGAATGGGATCTCCCAAAAATTAGCATTTGTTCCCACCAAAAGTGGAATACCAGGATCTTCGGTACTCTAGTGGACTCAAATCCATCTACATTATCACATCGCAGAGTGATAAAACTAGACTGAATTTTATTTTAACCATGACTCAAATTTTCTTGACCGTTCATACCCGAGCTTTGCATCACAATGGATATCTTCTGCAATCACAAAATTTGAAATATTAAATCCCTTTTTAAAAAAAAATGTTACCATATAAATAAAACCATCATTCAAATATTAACACAAGAAATCCACAAAAAATCACTCTAAAAGACATATCACAAATCCTTGCATGTATACAAGATCACCGGGACCATTGTACAAAATAAAACAAAATTAATATTTTACTTCATGTTTCAACCCAATACCTGATACCCAGTTTCAGCTTTACCCACTTACTTTCCAGGACCTTGGTTATACTGGAACTCCAATTTACTAGACTCCAACTTACCGAAACCATTCATTTTAACTTTACATTACCCTTTTTCCTTTTCTATATTTTTGGTACCCAGTATCTGATGTACAAAATGCTCAGTATACGAAGTTCTTTCCTTTAAACTGATGATTTCTTCTTTTTCTTTTCACTTCTGGTGATCATCCAATCTGTTAGATCCTACCATAGAATTCATATGTTCACTTGGGTCCCCAAGTCTTTTTAGTGTTAGGGTGAGTTGTGAGACAACATAACAAATTACAACCAATAAAACCAAATGGAAAATTAAACTTGAAATTGAATCAATAGTTGTAAATTAAAACTTATGCACGTTTTAAAAGAAAAAATTTCTACCTTTATGTAGATTCTGGCATAAAAAAATAGAACTCCACCAAAAACATCCATGTGTGCTCTTGATTAATTCTAGTTTTGGAATGCAATGAATAGAATCAGTTCACTAACATTGAACTACATAATATAGTAATCATCCAAAGCCAACTAGGGATAGAGCCTTGCTCCTAGTCAAGCGTCCATAGCCCCGACAAGGTTATCTTCATAATTCCCCCAAACATAGCTCTACTTCCAGTCAGGTGTCCATAGCCCCGATAGAGTTGTTTGGATAGCCTAAAG